>CAUYQG010166835.1:0-23781 GCA_963574415.1 Tarsius wallacei
TCAATAATCAAATTGAACCTGAATGGACTAAATGTGCCACTGAAGAGATAGGGTGGCAAACTGAACAAAGAGGAAAGATCCAATAGTCTGTTGCCTCCAGGAAAATCATCTCATTTCAAAGGCCACCCACAGACTCAAATTTGGTGACTGGAAAATGGTTTTTCGAGCAAATGGAAAACAGAAGAAAGTAGGCGTAACTATACTGATATCAGACAAATCAGACTTCAAATTATCAAAAGTTAAAAAGGACATGGAAGATTACCACATAATAATAAAATGCTCAATCCACCAGCAAAAAAAAATCCATCTTAAACATATATGCACTCAAAACAGGCACACAGGGTTTTGTAAAACAACTACTAAGTAAACTAAGAGAGGACACTGACTCTCACACAATCATAGCTGGAGACCTAAATATCAAAATAACAGCTCTAAGGCAAAAAACTAACAAGGAGATCCAAAATCTTAACTTCATACACCACATCTACACAGTATAAATTCTACTCCTTAGAACATAGAACATACTCCAAGCTTCTTCATATTCACAGACATAAATCAAGTGTGAACAAATTCAAATTCAAAAGATCAAAATAATATCATACATCTTCTTAGAGTACAGTAGAATAAAAACAAATATCGTCACCAAATCCCCCCAAAACACACAACAGCATGTAAACTAAGCAACATGTCAGGTAACAACTTCTGGGTCAACATGGAAATCAAGACAGAAATAAAATGATTCCTGTCAATAAAAATGAAGACACATCCTATCAGAATCTCTGGGATGCCATAAAAACAGTGTCAAGAGGCAAATTTACACCATTGCATGCACACATCAAGAAAACAGAAGGATCACAAGGAAGCAGCCTAATGTCACATGTAAGAAAGCTGAAAAGGCAAGATCATCTAAATGTTAACTTCAGCAGAAGAACCCAGATCACCAAAATAAAATCACAATTGCAGGATATAGCAGACAAAAATACTATAGAAAAAATCAACAAGACAAAAAGCTGGTTCTTTGAAAGGATAAATAAGATTGACAGACCCCTGTTAGACTGACTTTAAAAAAGAGAAAGTCCAAATAAACACAATTAGAAATGCAAAAGGTGAAACGAAAACTGCAAATAAACTAGAAAACCTAAAGGAATAATAACAAACAAACAACAACAACAACAACAACAACAAAAATTATCTGACATCACACAAACTTTCAGGGTTGAAACATGAAGAAATTAAAACTCTAAACAGACCAATAACAATCCAGGTAATTGACTCAGTCATGAGAAATATCTCCACCAAAAAAGATCACATGGCTTTCCAGTTGAATTCTACAAAACATTTAAGGATGAGCTGATACCAATCTTATTGAAAGTATTTCAGCCAATTGGGAATGATAACATTCTCCCCAACTCATTTTGTGATGCAAACATCATACTGATACCCAAACCTGAGAAAGACTCAACAAGGAAAGAGAATTACAGACCAATCTCCTTGATGAACATAGACACAAAAGTTATCAACAAGATTCTAGCAAATTGGACCTAGCAACACATCACAAGTATCATTCACCATGACCAAGTAGGCATTATTCTTAGGATGCTGGGCTGGTTCCACATTCACAGACCATAAACATAATCCAGCACATTTTCAGGTATAAAACCAAGGACCACATGATTATATGATTAAATGAAGAAAAGGCATTCAATATAATCCTGTATCCCTTCTTAGGACAAGAAGGACCTAGGTATATAAGGCACATTCCTCACACAGCAGTAGCCATCTATGATAAACCCAAAGCCAATATTTTGCTCAATAGGTAGAAGCTGGAAGCATTTCTTCTAAAAACAGGAACAAGAAAAGGATTCCAACTTCACCCTTATGTTTAACATAGTGCTGGAGCCAGAGCAATCAGGCAAGAGAAGGAAATCAGGGGTATCCAAATAGGAAAAGAGGAAGTTAAGCTATCTCTCTTTTTAGACGATATGTTTTTTTATACTTTGATAACCCTAAGGAGTCTGATAAACAACTTTGGTAATGTCTCAAGATACAAAATCAGTGTGCAAAAGACAGTTGCATTTCTATATGCCAACAAGCTGCAGGCAGAGAATCAAATAAAAAGCACAATCTTATTCACAATAGACACACACACAAAAATGCTTTGGCAACAGAACTAAAAATCAATGCTCAAAGAAATCAAGGATGACATAAACAACTGGGGAAACATTCCATGCTTATGGATTGAAAGAATTAATATTGAAGAGATGTCCATTCTACCCAAGGCAATTTACAGGTTCAATGCAAGACCCATCAAATTACCAAAATCATTTTTTTCAGACCTGGAAATGACAATGCAAAAATGTATATGGAAACAAAAGAGTACGGATAGCCAAAACAATTATCAGCAAAAGGAATAAATCAGGAAGTATCACACTTCCAGACATTAAAATTTACTACAAGCCTACAGTAACCAAAACAGCATGGTATTGTACAAAAATAGGCACATAGACCAATGAAACAGCACAGAGATTCCAGAAGCAAAGGCACAGTCTCTTAATCAATGCAACTTTAGCAAAGACACCAATAACAATCACTGGGGAAAAGAGACTATATTTAGCAAATGGTGCTCAAGAAAACTTACTGATCACATGCAGAAGAATGAAACTAGACCCCTATCTAGCATATATAAAAGATCAACTCTAAATGGATCAAAGTCCTAAACATAACATCTCAAACTATAAGAAGCCTAGAAGAAAATGTAAGAAACATACTTCTCCATATCAGGGACAAAGTCCCCAAATGTGATTGCCAAGAAAGTTAAGATAGACAAATGGGATCAAACTGAAAAACTTTTGTGCAGCAAAAGAAACCATCAAGAGAGTAAAGAGACAAGCTACAGAATGGGAAAACGTATTTGCTAATCTTGCTTCTGACAAGGGTCTAACATCCAGGATCTATAAGAAACTAAAATGAAGTAAAATAGGGAAAAAAATTTTTTTTAAGTGGACAAAGGACATGGACAGACCCTTCTCAAAAGACAACATACAAGTAGCCAACAGATATATAAAAACTGCTCAGCCTCACTGATGATCAGAGAAATACAAATCAAAATTACAATGAGATACCACCTAACTCCAGGAAGGATGGCTATCATTAAGATATCAAAAAACAACAGATGACGGTGCAGTTGCATAGAAAAAAGGAATGATTCTACACTGTTGGTGGATTGCAAGCCACTTCAGACTCTGTGGAAAGCAGTGTGGTGATTCCTAAAAGAACTAAAAATTGACCTTCCCAGTAATCCCTTTCCTGGTAATATACCTGGAGAAACATAAATTGTTCTATATAAAAAGACACTTGCTGTGGTAGCTGTGAGCGTGCCACTGTACTCCAGCCTGGGCAACAAAAGTGAGACTCCAACTCAAAACAAAAAACAAAAAAACCAAAAAAGACATGCATATTTACTGCCACACTATTCACAATAGTAAAAACATGGAACCAACCCTACTGCTCATCAAAAGTGGATTGGATGTATAAAATGTGGTACATACACAATGAAGTATACAGAAGAACAAAATCATGGACTTCACAGCAAATTGAATGGAGTTGGAGACCATCATACTAACATACTAATTCTGTGAATTATCACAGAAACAAAGATCTGGATACTGTATGTTCTCATTCATCAGTGGACCTTAAACGTTAGTAACATTAGCACAGGGAGGGATCGACAGGTCCTGGGCATTTCTAGAAGAGAAACAGAAGGAGAAGGGTTGGGATATGATACAATACAAAGGGCACTTGGTTCATTACCAAAGGGAGTGACGACCAGTTAGAAGCCTAAACTTTGCCTGCGTGCAGCCCGTGTATGTAGTTAATGCTCACTTGTACCCCACATTCCTATAGTAAAATAAAATTTTTAAAATGATATGTATATATGGCAAAAGTGATGGAACGTGGTTTCCCCGAAAATATTATAAAAGTATATGACTTCCGTCTTGCCATCTTTTTTAGCACTCTCCTTCAAGAAACTAGTATTTCCAGCCAACAAACTAGCAAATAACTAAATATATATAACATTTTTTTATTCAAAAGTTGCAGAGCAAAATAGTCTTAATTTCTAAAATTAATTGCATTATATTGAGCATTACAAAGATGATCTTTGGCCTTGGAGATAATATGGTTGGATATAAACTGGCTGGAATTATTATTTAATTTGTCACTATGTATGCTTGATCCAAATATATTTTCTATCACCCAAAGGTACAAAAGTGTGTTATGAACATTCTTCCCCCTCCTTTCCATCCTTCCATAATCTTCTTTAGTTTTGCTTTGCTTGCTTATTTAATTGTTGAGAACTAATAGAGATGTCAGAACCTTGACAGTCAGAATACTGAAGAATCTTAGAGAATTCCAGGCTGCTTGTATTGCTTCTACCTCTTCTCTTTCTTCTTTCCTTTCCCTTTCTGCCTCTCTTCCTTTCTTTTACTCTTCCTTTTTCTTTCTCCTTTTCACATTTCCCCTGCAATAACAGAATAAATAAAAGAAAAATTAAAAGTTTTATAAATCTATGGTACTTATTTTGTTAAATAATTTAATAATTTATGAATTTAGTCTATCATACTCAATGATCTATCACAGAAACAAAAAGCTGAGTCCCACATATTCTCACTCATAAGTGGACTCCGAGTATTTATCATAATATTACAAGAAAGGGTTTGGCAGTTGCAGAATGCTGCCAGGGAGGGAGTGCAGGGTTCATAACGTCAATAAGTGCATCTGCTCTCAAACCAGGCAAAGTGGAGTCCAAAGGGAAGTCCAAACTTTACCCGTATGATGACCTCTTATCTACCTAATCCTGAATTGTACCCCTCATCTTTAAAATACATGTAAAACATACAAAATAAATAAAATGTTAACATACAAATAAATGATGTTTTAATTGTGCAATTCACAAGTACAGGAATTGCATATATAAAATAAAATAGAGTGCAGTACAGATAATGCTATCTTTAATAGGACCAAGTTTTACAGATATATCAAGAGTATTTATCAAAAATGTAGAGTTTATATGTGAATATGGGACAATGACTTTGGAAAATACCTCTAGAATCTAAACATGATGACTTACATGAAAGTGACTCAGAATAATTAACTGTTATTTTCCTGCCTTTCCTCCTAACATGAGCATGTATAGCGTTACTTAACTGTTAAATTAGGAAAACTGACCTCTCCTGATCAGCTACTTGGTGATCAGTAGCATAGATTGTGGAGTGTAATGATCTTGGTTCAAGGATTAGCCCAACCATCCATCAGCTATATGGCCTAAGTTATTTTTTTAAAACTTTTTAAAGTCTAGGCTTCCTCATCTTTTTAATGTGGACAAACACTGTAGTCTTTGGGCACAGATTTTCAAAATATCAAGTGTATTAAGAACCTAAAACAAAATGTGTGAACCTCTGCCATTATTTATTATCAATATCATCATTGATGCTGCTACTTTTATTATTGTATTAATAATAGGTTACAAGAAAATAGGAGACTGCAACTAATTCATGGTCTCTGATGTGAAAATATTACATTCAAAGTGTTTACATAAAATGGACTTCCAAGAAAGAATGGAGTCGGGGTAAAGCATATTCTGCATTAAGGGAATATAAAAAGGTAGTCATCAAAACAAGTCAGTACAGAAAGGACAGCTTGAGGGATAAACAATGAATATACAAACCACTTTTGGACATCACTATTATTTAAGCACTTTGCACTTGTTTTTTCTTTATTACATTTAAATTGCAGAATTGTTATCCTCTTTTTGAGAACAAGCACATGGATACTAGTGGAAGATATCTGACTTGCTGAAATTCCTAACAAATAACAGTTAAAAAACTTAGGCTTAAAATGAGCATGTCTAGAAACAAAACTGGTGCTTTTTGCAGCCCTTCATGTAGGGAATGGTAGGGGCTTCAATCTAGTTTATCATAATTATGGAATACAGACACAAATCATGAGACCTATGTTGAGATTTTCATCAGTTGGCAGAATGGTTCCCTTCCTAATATCTGCCTAATCCCCAAGTAATCGCCCAGATTCCTAGGTATGGCCTGGGCTCATATTTACAACTTTAAAAGAACAATTAAAAGTCATATCATGCTTTTTACTTATTTAGTGTGTGTGTGTGTGTGTGTGTGTGTGTGTGTGTGTGTATGTACATATATATATATATATATATATATATATATAGAGAGAGAGAGAGAGAGAGAGAGAGAGAGAGCAGAATTTATTGAGAGGACAGAAAATCTTCCACAGTGGGATGGGACCTGAAGAGGTTGCCCCAGTATATATTTTAAGTGCATAGTCGTGTTTAACTTAGAACAAAATTTATGGTGTGTGAGTATGTGTCTCTCTGTGTGTGTGTATGTATCATTTCAACTATTTCTGCACATTCATCAGTAAGAAATCAAGATATGTTTTAACGAATGGAAAGTTTCTCTAAATATTTACTGCTTAAAACTGATTTTCTTTTGATGATTGACTTGTCTAGATATACTGTAATTATGATATGGAAAATTAAAAGAATAACTGGCACATAAAGTCTTGTTTTGATGGATTTTAACAGCAACTGTTGAATGTTACCATACATAACATTTGAAATTAAATATAGTGAGAAATAAACTACCTATACTCATAACTTGCTGTGTACTTTGACAGCACTTTACACTTCGAGTTTCTTTACTAATACAATCCCACTGTCTCCATCAATATCATTTTCCATTCCAGAAAATTTATGCTCAGGAAGATAGAAGCTGAAAAAACATTACTGCTTGTTTCAAGGACTTCCTCAATAACCCACTTAAATATACATAAGATTGCTCAAATTGTTAGCAGATGACATCAAACAAAAGTTTACTCTCTAAGCTTTGGAAAATTTCAATCGTTGTATCCACCAATTCTGAAATATTTTCTCATGTTCCTTACGCAATTCTAATCAGACTCCTCCACTGAAAAAACCTATCTGATAGCACAGCAGAAAACTGCATAAATATTTCCCACTGATACTAAAACTTTGACAAAATACTTTCCTTAAATGAAGCATGCAGTAAACCCAGCTTTGATTTAGCAACAGATTATTTTGGTGGTATTTCTGAGAAGGTTTGTCAAAATCTTGCTCACTTAAATTTGCTACTACAATGTGTACAAAATATATTTGTAGATGAACAAAATTGTTTTAGCTTGTGTAATTATGAAAGAGAGGTTATTAGCAGGATTCCACTGTGAAGTTTTGCGTGATACTTATATCTTCAGTCCTAGTATACAAATTATTAGTAATATATTTTCATAATTGTTTAATTTGTATGTTGAACCTCAAATTGGGAATTATAACAGGTGAAGAATGTTGTGTTACCATATTATCTTTGTATTACAATCATGAAGGCTAAGGTCTAGGAAATATACCTTTCTTAAATGTCATAAAGTAAGTAAAGGAAAAAACAAAGACTCAAATCCAGGTGTTTTGACAACTTCATCAGTTGTAGTTTCTCTCAAACAGATATTAGACATTATTTCCCATCTGTGGAATTAGTAACCCACAAAATTACTTTTTTTCATTTAAAACATTCAATAATCAAGAACATAGACTCATGTGTTACACACATAAAATTTAAGAATCTTCACTTATAAATTAAAATGTCTGATCCAAGGACAGCATGTCATTTCTGACATTGCTCGTAATCAGGCATCATACTTCTGTTGACTTCACCCCTACATTCAATATTTAATAATAATAAGTTTTATCCATTCAATTTCCAACTTGAGGAGATTCTGTTATTTGTTGTTGGATTCCTCTTAATTGAAAACTCAATATAAAATGGTGTTGTGCTCAATGAAGGCTGACTGTATCATTTGTCCTCAATAAGTCAAATTTAATATTTTGTTAAAATTAATTCTTTAGGAAACAATCATCTCTGGTTAAAATGCAAAGACAAAAATAATCTTGTTAGGAATCAGCAAAAAACCCTTCAATTATAAATTAGAGCAGTGCTGCCTGACACATTTCATGAAATTTTACAGCAATTACTTCTTGCTAACTGCTTAATGAAGGGGAACAAAATACTGATTCTCCTTTTTCCTAAGTCTATTTTTTGAAATTATTAAAACCGGCAAAAAGTGGTTTATTTGTGAGAAGGTGAGTTGAAGTCTTGAATGGACATAATGATGTACCACCTATATATGGGAAGGGAGGAATTTTTTGAATATTAGATACTGTGATCTACAATATTTTTACATTTATATTGTGTGTTTCAGAGCATCCTCCTTGTATTTTAATTTCTTAAGTTTGCAGTGTTACAAAGACACTCTCTGGGACTTGATGGAAATGTAAAATGTAGTCACCCAGACAGGAAAATCGTTCAACCCAAGATCTCTCTAGTAAATGAGTGCACTGTTACAGTTGAGTTAATTAAAAGTAATTTGTAGTGCTGAATGAAAGTCTAAGGAAATGAGACCATCCCTACTATTACTCTTTAGTGGGGCAACTTGCAAAGTAACTGGAAAGAAATCTCAATAAGTCATAAAATAAGATATATTTAGTGACAACAATTGAGCAAGGTAAAAACTCTCTGTAAAGATATCCAAATGATTTTAAATAATGTTCTCCTACTGAAACAGTGTGAGCATTTTAAATAATCTTACTATTTAAATAATTTCCTCCTATATTTAAAAAATATCCTCAGCATGTTCATATTATAAAGACACATTATTACTGGAAGACAAAAAAAAAAAGTAAAAACAGCTTCTTGCTTCAGATTTTTCTAGTTGTGGCTATAGAGAATCACATCACAAGAGGTCACACTTTAGGTTAAGATATACTCAAATTTTAAAATCAGCTCATATTCTAATAATTTCCCCAAGTAAGCATTTTCCTCTACCTCCCACGAAGGAGGGGTGACTTTTCCTGGCTAATACACTAGACTTCCTTGTAAGCAACAAAGACCACTCTATATTTCAACAAAGTCCTAAGTAAACTGCACACAGCTCATGGGGTATGCAGAAGAGTGGCTGCCCAGAAGACAAGATTTGGAAAATAAATGGGAGACAAAGTGGCCATGAAAGGACAATAAATGAAAAAACACTGTAATTATGTTGTCGAGAAAGACAACCTCTTGTAAGGAGAACACAACCAGTTATGTAATCCTACATAGACCTAAAAACATGCATGTGTACACATGCACACACGTGTTTGAGTGCTTACATGTGCACACACATACAAGCACATGCCCACTGAACTCATTTGTCATTGTTTTATGTAAAGGGAGTTATATTACATACCTTTAATTTATTCTATTTTTCTCACTCTGATACCTTATGAAAATGCTTTCTCTCTAGGTCTTCTGATACAGTTCTAATATTTTATTTTCCAGTGGCTAGACAATATTTCATGTACCGTATTTTATTAACGCACTTACTTTTATCTTTTTTTTTTTTTTTGGTTGGAGTCTCACTCTGGCACCCAGGCTGGAGTGCAGTGGCACGTTCATGGCCACTGCGGCCTCGACCTGAGGTGCTGGCTCAGATGACCCTTCCACCTCAGCCTTCCAAATAGCTGGAACTACAGGCATGCACCACCATGCCTGGCTAATTTTTATTTATTTATTTATTGTAGAGATGAGGCCTCGCCAAGTTGCCCAGGCTGGTCTCGAACCCATGGGCTCAGGCAATCCTCTCACCTCGGCCTCCTGGGATTATAGGCACGAGCTACCACGCCCAGCTATTAAAGTACTTACTTTTAGATAGGTCTTTGTTTTTAAGACTACTCTATCGCTGTAATAAACTTTGATCTTTGAGTGCTAGGGTAGATTACTGAAGGCAGAATGTTTTAAAGGGATGGATACAATCCACCCCTGGCACCTCATGGTTTACTGCTTGGAGTCAGTTCTCTGCTTTCTGCATCCAGAAACAACGCTTCTCACCAGCCTCAGCTGTGACTGAAGTGGGCTAGGTAAAGCTCGGCTGCCATCAGAAGGTCGCAAACAGTGATCCTAGTTGTGTCCATGTGTTGCTAACACTGCAGGCTCACTGTGTGCCAGAGCTGTGAGGGCATGGCTTCCTCCACCTAGAATCTTGGGCCCAGGCAGAGACCTGCCATAGGAGTGAAGCCTCTGCAGAGAGCACCCACTAGGACAATGCCCCATAAAACTGTGGAGTCCAAGCTATCCCAAGAATCCCCCCGGGGCGGTACCTGGGGCCACCCCCGAGACTCCAAAACTATGGAGCTACCACTGTGCAGTGCCAGCCTGGAAAAGCTTCTGGTGAGCAATTTTACTGCGTAAGATGTGAAGCATGGGGTGAGCCCTGCAAAGCTGCAGGAGTGGAGCTGTCTGGGGCCTTGAGGGCAAAATCCTCACCCTGGTTTTCAGAAGACAGAACGTGGAGTCAAAGATTACTCTTAAGGCTTAAGGTCGAACGTAAGCTATTCTGCTAGGTTTTAGACTTACTTGGGACTGGTTATCTCCGTTTTCTTTCTTATTTCTTCCTTTTAGAAGGGGAATATCTGTTCTTATGCCTGTCCTGCCAGTGTATTTTGTAAGCACATAACTGGTTTCATTTGATATGCTTGTCACTGGAGGGGAATTTCCTTCAGGGTGTATTCTGCCTGAAGTCTCACCCATATTCGATTTAGATGAGACTCCAGACTTGTGACTTTTGAGATGATGCTGGAATGAGTTAAGGCGTGTAGGGGTTGTTGGAATGGAACGAGTGCATTTTATATGTGAGAAAGACATGAATTTTGGTTGGCCGAGGTAGAATGATGCAGTTTGAATGTGTCCTCTTTAAAATGTACATGTTGCTACATACAGAGGTAGGAGAATCTTTAAGATACAATAGGGCATGAAAGCTCTGCCCTCATTGAGACCATCATTTAGGCAACACCTGAAATCTAGAGCGAATCCATTTAGACTACAGTAGTAAAAACTTAAGTCACTGAGTCAGTTATGCTAATAAAACACCAAGATTTCTTTTAATCTATTATATCTCAAACTCAGCACTCTGGACATTTTGACTGATTCTTTTTTCAGGGAGAGGGAGGACTGCTTTGCATAATATAGGTGGAGTAGTAATATCCCCGGCCTCAACCCACTAAATGACAGTAACCCCCACCCAGATGTGACAAACCAAAATGTCTCTAAGCATTTCCAAATGCCCCTGGGGAGCGATATTTTTCTCAGCTGAAACCACCAGATTATTTAATATTTAAAAAGAACAACCAAGTTTGAACATTTGCCCTGAAACCGTTAAGCCTGTGGATCCCAAAATATGTATTAGCTCAAGGTTATGTCTTTTGTTATTTTTTGTTAACAGCTCATTAAGTGAAAATCTTCCAGCAATATACTTCAAAAAGGATAGTGGAACAAGCAAGTAATACTACACCCCTGATTTTGTACAGATTTTCATTCTCAGCCATTTTTCTTATTTCGTTCTCTGCAAGGTGTTTGTAGAAAAGATTTTGTTTTAAAAGCAAAATAACAATCATGAATAATTCGAGCAGCTTTGGCTTGAAAGAGTGCCAAGTCTGAAGGATTTATAGTTAGCAAAGTCAGAGGAGTAGTAACTCTGGAATCTAGCACCAGCAAAATTTTAATAAAACTTGGCAATGCATCTTGCCAAATCCCCAAAGGTCTTCATTCTATTGTAAGGTGGGGACTCCATGCATAGCAATTTACACATTGAAACACTGCTGAAGAAGTCTGGGTTTAAATGAGAATGGTTTATCCCATTGTTTATTTTGTAATATTTAGAAAACATGCGAAAACAAATGTAAATATTGTGTGTGTGTGTGTGTGTGAGAGAGAGAGAGAGAGAGAGAGAGAGAGAGAGAGAGAGAGAGAAAGAGAGAATAGCTGGGGAAATGGAAGATGAAGATCCAAGAAATTAGATGATAGACTTTGCTCAATAATTGCTTATATAATGTCAAGGCTATGGTAAATGTGTCTGAAGAAATTATATACTGACCTTTACAGTTACTTGTCCAATAAGGGACACACCAAATTTTTATAATTTCAGTGAATAGGGACTCCTTTTAAACTTTTTATAAGTGAATATTGCTTAAGAAAATAAATGTGGCCATAACACGCAATATTTAATGTTGCATATGTCTGAAATTTTAGTTATATTATCTCCAAGTCATTTGACCAGCCAGGTTTAAGTAGTCTCTTACTTTATTGGATTGTGTATTCTATATCATAATAAACACAGGCAATTTGTTAATAAGTAAAATGACATATATATATTATATATTCAGATTATTTTCTAGTTTTCTATGAATACAGTACATTGTTTAGAGTAAACAGCCAGGTTTTAACAGCACTCCTTTTAATAAATTCAAATAAACAAGTTTGGGCCAGGTGCGGTGGCTCACACCTGTAATCCCAGCAATTTGGGAAGCTGTAGATGAGAGGATTGCCTGAATCCACGGACTCAAGACCAGCCTGGGCAACTTGGTGAGACCTCATCTCTACAATAAATCAAAAAATTAACTGGGCATGGTGGCACATGACTGTGGTTGCAGCTACTTGGAAGGCTGAGGCAGAAGGATTGTCTGAGCCCAGCAGGTCGAGGCTGCAGTGGCCGTGAGCATGCCACTGCATGCCAGCCTGGGTGACAGAGTGAGACTCTAACTCAAAAAAAAAAATAGTTTGCTCACAAGCAATTCAACATTTTTTAGTTGTGGGGCATCTATCTTTGTTTTGTTATCTATATTTTAATCAACGTATGAATTATAACATATTAATAAGGTACTTGTTATACATGCTATTTTAGGATTTCTATTTTCAATAATATAAGACCCATATTTTCATATATAATAACTTTTTCTTTCAAACACATTGAATAAATAGCTTAAATAAGACAACAAAGATTTTTTGAATGACTCGTTGAGAGAAAATGTAATGACCAAGGAATAATTTAATACATGAAAGATTGTTTTCCATTTAAAAATATCATCAGTTTTCTGTCTGTGAGCCCTCAGAATATTCTTTCACCAGATTTTATACTCAAAAAACATAAAAGCCGGGCTTGGTGGCTCATCCTGTAATCCCGCACTTTGGGAGGCTGAGGTGAGTGGATTGCCTGAGCCCACGGGTTCGAGACCCACCTGGGCAACTTGGCAAGACCTCATCTCTACAATAAATCAAAAAAAATTAGCCAGGCATGGTAGCGCGTGCCTGTAGTTCCGGCTACTTGGAAGGCTGAGGCGGAAGGATCACCGGAGCCCAGCAGGTCGAGGCTGAGGGGGCTGGGAGCGGCCACTGCACTCCAGTCTGGGTGACAGAGTGAGACTCCAACTAAAAAAAAACAAAACAAAAACATAAAAGATGAAAACTCACATCACAAGCCTAAACTAAGACTAGTTGTAAGCATGTCATCAAAGTTTAGCCTGGCAGTGTGTCGTGTATCCATATTATACACTGAATAAAATGACTTATTAGAAAGTAGAAAGTGGTCTGTTTCACTTTTCTGTCTCCATCATCTAGATCTAAAACACAGAGTTTTAACAAAAGACCATAACCCTGCTGTCTATTTCTGGACCCAGTGGCTTTTGGCTACCAGAAACTACCTATTTCTTTATACATGTATATTCCAGTGAGAGAGCAGTATCTGGAAACTAGTAGGAAAGGATGTACATGGGTTTATCTAAGCCTAAAGATGTATCAAAATCTGAATAGCACAATTTCTACAGCTACTACAAGCCAGAAAAGAAGCAGAATGAGAATTGTGGCACACAATTGTGATGACATTAATTATTCACTAATTTATGACTTCAGGGAAGAAGTCTGTTTTCAGACAGACAAAATTGCATTAGCTCAAAGATTTTAATAGAAACTTGGAACTGGCATAAAGTCATTGAATATCTGTCTATCATTTCTTTAGAACTAATAAAGAGGTTTGGTCACCGTTTACTGATCAGAGAGTTTTGCCAAGGACAATAATTGAACCCTCTTTCTTACATAATTAATTTCTTAATTTATTGCAGAATTAATTCGGAGGATCTATCTTACAGAATGATGAGAAAACAGAAAAATCCAACAATATAACATTTGCAAAAATCAATTAGATTGAGAATAAAGGCATACCACCACAAATAAACTAAGTAGGAATAGATAACTAAAAATAATTACTTACCAAACTACAAAACATTTAAAATCAAAATATGTGAAAACATGGCCTTAGTAGAGAATCATACGTTAAAAACAAGGTGAGAGAAAAAGTAAACTGACTAAAAAGAAAATCAAATAGGTAAGATAAGGAATAATACCAAGGAAATTGCAAACACAAAAATCAGAATATTAAAATATTTTTAAAATACAGATAGAAAAGAACTAACATTTATATTTTGTCTTGGAGAAAAAAAAAACACCCCAATCTTTCTCTAAATATTTTTGGGTAAAAATCCAGTTTAAAAAATTATGAGAGAGTACTTGATATGGGGAAAAAATTAACTAAACCAAAATTATCATCACCATTGTCATCATCATAGTCATCAGTAACATTACTAAAAATATTTCCCACAAATGGCTACACACATCCACAGAAAACCAATAATAAGAGAACTATATCTTGACATATTTCTATCTTTTATAAAACTAGTTTTCTAGATATTCAAAAAAGGAAAGCCAGTCTTCTGGGCAAGATGGCAATGGAACAGGTAGAATTGTGAGAGTCTCCACACAAGTGAATGTCCTAAAGATTCTGCATGAATGGGTGTGTGCTGGTGGGTGAGCAAAAGTCCATCTGAGGGGAGACTTGGGTTCATGTACCTGGAGCTCTTCTCCAGAGGTGGCTGCAACCCACCACTGCTCTGAGATTGGAGACCTGGGAGTGCAGGATTGTCTGCCATTCTTGGGGCTCTCTTAAGAGAAGGCAGCAGAGAACAGTCACCCCTCAATACTGGGCACTCAGCCTCTGCCATCACCTGCAGCAGCAGGCTGAGCATGAGAAGGAGGAAGTATGGAGAGGGCAGGTTGTGAAAATCTGGAAGTAAACTCCAATGCTGATGATGAGATGCTGATGGGTGCCATTTTCTCAGCCCTTGGACCAGGCAGAGATTTGCATTGCCCTGCCCAGCCCCACCCAGCCTCCATCTTGGGACCCAGAGGCTGCCCTCTCATTGGACTCAGAGAGACAGACGCCCCTCCTCCATACTGAAACAACCATAGACACATCAGATATGAGTGGAAGACTTGACAGCAGCAGCAAAGAGTAATGTGAGTCTGGATCTGATCCATCATGCTCCCACAGTAGTCTTTGGGGTATCTGATCCATGCTGAGCCAACCCTATCAACCTGCACTGAGAGTAAATGGGAGGGGCTGGAGAACAGAGTTGCTCCCTAAGGAAGAGAAAACTGGAGTTACAGAGACAACCACAGAGTGAGTTTTTTTTTTCTTTCTTCTCATTTGCTTTTTGTTTTTGTTTTTGCTTTTTTTTCTCTCTTTCTGCTTGTGTTTATGTTTTTGCACTTGCCTTGTTTATGTTATTTTAATGTTTTTGTCTTTAGATTTTCTATTTGTGTATGGGTCTTTTGGAGGGAGAGTACACCAATGGGGGGAGCGGGTTGTTTGTATGATTGTCTGTTTTTGTCTTTTTTGTTTTACCATCATTGTTTGTTTCTCTGTTTATTCATTAGTTGGTATGGCTGTCTGCTTTCCCTCTTCTTCTCTCTCTCTCTCCACCTTCCTTTCATCTTCCCCCTTCCCCTTTCCATTCTTTTCCCTTTTCTTATCTCATTTTACTTTCAAGGGGCTAACAGACACCTCCACTGCATGCATAGATTGTAAGTCAGTGCGAAGTGGTTTCCAGGGATCCACACACCTGTCAGCAGTTACTGGAATCTGCAGATAGCTTCTGAATGACAGTTCCCCCCTTAATTAAATCTCAAAACTGCAAAAAGCACAGGCCCCCATGCCAGTTCAGTTTCAGAATTGAACAAAACCAGAGGATCTACATAAGGAAGAATGGGAGATTGAGCAAACATATATAAAAACTATCTCCCCATCACTGAACAAAAGAATTAAAGAAGAGGTAAAAAAGGGGGGGGTGTGTGTGATAAAAACCTACACAAGTGAAGAAAAGCCAAAGGAAGAATATGAGTCTCACACAGACCCCTGGGAGGTCAGCCACTGAGAATGCAGACTTAGGAACTCAAACAATGAAGAACCTCCAGAATGACTGGTCTCAAACCACAAACCCAGATAGCAACATATCAATAGAATAAATAAAAATGAAGCAAGACAAGAGGAATGAATAAAGGAGTTGATGACTGAGATAACAGCAATTAAGAATACAGTGAATGAAATAAATAACAAACTGATAACCATAGAAAGCAGAATTGACCAAGCAGAAGAAACTCAGCATTTGAAGACCAAAATATGGAACTAACCCAAAGTGTAAAAAACATAGAAAAGAAGCTTAAAAAGACAGAACAAAATATCCAAAAGATAAGCGATTATTTTGAGTGGATGAATCTCCAATTAATTGGAATCCCTGAAGCAGATAGAGAGACAGAAACCATCCTGAAACAAACATTCCATGAAATTATTCAGGAATAATTCCCTAATCTCATCAGTTACATGACCATTCAAACACAAGAGATTCAGAGAACCCCTGCAAGACAACAAATGAGAAGAACAACTCCTAGACACATCATAATTCACCTACACAAAGTAGGTATAAAAGAAAAAATCCTAAAGGCAGCAAGAGAGAAAGGCCAGACTACCAACCAGGGAAGACCAATTAGAATAGCAGCAGACTTATCTACAGAAACACTGCAGGTTAGGAGAGTTTAGAACCCAATCTTCAATGTACTCAAAGATAAACAACTTCTACTATGAATTACTTACCCAGCTAAACTAAGTTTCATTAGTGGTAGAGAATTAAAATCCTTCCCAGACATTCAATCCCTATGAATTTATGCTGCCTCCTGACCAGCTCTATAAGAAACACTTAAGAAAGTACTAAACACAGAAGAAAGGTAAAAAAAAGAATGTCAAGTTGCTTACAAATGAAAAAAAAAGTTTTTTTTCTAGAAGTTTTATAGTTTCATATTTTATATTTAAGTCTAGGATCCATTTTGAGTTTTGTTAATGAAACATATACAATTTCTAGGTCTTTTTTGCATATGGAATTCCAGTTGTCTGAAAAATGTGTTGAGGAGATTATCCTATATCCATTTAATTGCCTGTGCAACTTTGTAAAAACTAAGTCAACTATATTTGTGTGGATCTGTTTTGGGATTCTATACTCTGTTTTATCCATACATATATTCTTTTAGACATTTTCTACCTAAGGAGAAAAGACATAAATACTGTCTGTCAACACTTCTGTCCCACATTGTATTGGAGGTCCTAATTAGTATATAGAGATTTTTAAGAAGTGTAAAATTTTCTCGATTGCAGTAGTAGTTTTACAGTAAGACAGAATTGTCTCAATTACAATAGTTTCATAATAAGACTTGAAGTGGGCAGTGTAAGTTCTCCAAATTTTTAGTTTAATTCAGCATCAAGTTGACTATTCTAGGTCTTTTGTCTTCCCATATAAATTTTAGAATATGTTGCCAATATCTATAAAATATCTCTCAGAGGTTATGATTGGAATTGTATAGATTCCACAGACTCGTCGGGGATAATTGATGTCTTAACAATATTGAGTCTTATACTGTATAAACACATAATCTATTTCCATTTATTTATATTTATTTTGATTTCTTTCATCAGTGTTTTGCTATATTTTGTACACAGATCCTCTACATATTTCAGTACATTTATACCTAAGTATTTCAACTTTTGCTTTAATGTAAATACACACACACACACACACATATATATATATATATTTTTTTTTTTAAGTCCAACTTGTTTATTGCTAATAAGTGGGAAAGGAATTGGCTTCTACGTATTGATTTTGAATCTTGTGACCTTGGTAAAATCATTGTCCAGGAGCTTTGCTGTAAAATTTTTGGAGTTTTCTACATAGACAACCATAACATCAGCTAATAAAAGCAGTTTTATGTATTCCTTTACAATTGTTTTACACTTTATTTCTATTTTTTTTTATCCTTTTACACTCTTTAGGACTTAGAATACAATGTGGAGTAGGAGTAGTGGAGACAACATCTGTGTCTTTTCCCCTGTCTTAGATGGTAAATATCTCATACTTTACCATTAAGAATGATTTTAGCAGCCTTGGGTGGTGGCTCACAGTTGTAATCCCAGCACTTTGTTAGGCCGAGGCCAGAAGATTGCTTGACCCCCTGAGTTTGAGACCAGCCTAGGCAACATAGTGAGACCTCACTTCTATAAAAAATCAAAAAAAGAAAAAAAAAAAGACATGTGCCTGTAGTCTCAGCTACTCAGGAGGCTGAGGCAGAAGGACCACCTGATTCTGAGGTCAAAGGTGCAGTGACTCATGATCATGCCACTGCCCTATAGCCTAGGTGACAGTCTGATTCAAATGAGAGAGAAGAGAAAGGAATAATGTTAGCCATAGGTTCTTTTGTAGATATTCTTTATGAAGTTGAGAAATTTCTCATCTGAACAGTTTGCTCATTGTCATTTTTATCACAAATAGGTTCTGCACTTTGTGTGTGTGTGTGTGTGTTTTGTTTTTGCATCCATTGATATGGTTATATAATTTTTATTGATCAGTGGTCCCAGATCTTTTTGGCATCAGGGACCGTTTCATGGAAGACAGTTTTTCCATGGAAGGGTGTTGGGGAGTGGAAGGATGGAGGGGATCATCAGGCATTAGATTCTCATAAGGAGCACACAACCTAGGTCACTCACACGTTCACAAGTGCAGTTCACAATAGGGTTCCCATTTTAATGCCACCACTAATCTGACAGAAGGCAGAACTCTGCTCTCCCAAAGCTCACCTTCCAGGTCCTAATTGGCCATGGACTGATACCAGTCTGGGGCCATGGAGTTGGGGACCCTTACTCTAGCTCATTTATATGATTTGGTTACATTTCCCTGAATATTAGGCCAACATTGCATACACAGCATAAGTCCCAGTTATTCACATTATATAATTCTCTTCATGAATTTTTTTATTTGCAAATATTTTTAAAGGATTTTACATTTATGATTATGAGAGGTATTAGTTTATAGTTTTTTTGTCCTAGACTGTCTTTATCTGTTTTTTGGTATTAGGGTAACTTTGATCTCAGAGAATGAGTTAGGAAGTGTTTTCTCTGTTTTTATTCTCCAGAACAGATTCTAAAGAATTAGTATTACTACTTCTATGAATGCTTGATAAAATTCACTAATGAAAATCATCAGAGCCTAATGCTATATTTTATGAAATAATATTAAATATTGATTCAATTTTTTAAAATAGCTACAAGGACATTCAGGTTATTTCTTCTTATATGAGGTTTAGTAGTTTGTTTTTAAATAAATTAGTGTATTTCATTTAAGATATTAATTTTGAACATAGAGTGGTATTTGGTTATTATATTTTTAAGCCTGCAAAATCAAATTGTTAGGAATCTTTTTATTTTTTATCAGTAATTTGTACCTTCACTCCTTTTTTCTTTGTTAGCATGGCTAAAAGTCTTTCAATTTTATCTTTTAAAACACAGTTTAAGCCGGGCTCGGTGGCTTAGCCTGTAATCCCATGCCTTTGGGAGGCTGAGGTGAGTGAATTGCCTGAGCCCACAGGTTCGAGACCCGCCTGGGCAAGTGAGACCTCATCTCTACAATAAATCAAAAAATTAGCCGGGCGTGGTAGCGCGCGCCTGTAGTTCCAGCTACTTGGAAGGCTGAGACGGAAGGATCGCCAGAGTCCAGCAGGTCGAGGCTGCAGTGGCCGGGAGCGGCCACTGCACTCTAGTCTGGGTGACAGAGTAAGACTCCAACTCAAAAAAAAAAAAAAACAACACAGTTTAGTCTCTTTTTATTATTATTATTATGTTTCTGCTCTAATTTGTATTATTTCTTCTCCTGCCTTTTTTAGGCTAATTTTCTTTTTTTTTACTATAATTTTTTAGATTGTAACAAGTTTTGTACAATAATTATAAGAATAAATATTATTTACATTGGTAAGAAAAAGTTTATTTGATTATTTTGATAAAAAATTTGTTTGATTCTTAGACTATTGTATTTTAAATTGAGCCAAGGTTTATATTTCACAGTTTTTATTGGTGGTTTCAAATTATTTTGATCACTTTTTCTTTTCTCCAGTATGACAAAGCATACTACACCCTTCTAAAAGAAATTAGGCTGATTTTTTTTCCTTTACCATATATAGTGCTAAATAAATAATTCTTGTTATTTGTTCACTAATCTATCTATATCTCCTCCTTATTATTCTAGTCTGACTTCAATATTTCTGCCAAGGGTTATACCTACAATGCATTTTTAAATTGTGAAATGTACTAGCTAAAACTCTCTGGTCTTGGCCACACAGAGGTTACCTTGATATGGTAGTGATGGCATTGATGGCATATCTTGATTTGATATTTTTGGTACTTGTTCATGGTATTGATATGGTATTGCTATTTATATGCAATTGATGCTGTATTTATTGGAATTCACTTAAAATTGCAAATGTTCCAACTATTTCACTGCTGTTTTCCACCATCTTGCACTACTTATCATTCAGCTCTAGTGATCAATTACATTTTTAAAAACTCAACAATTTCCACTTCTGTGACAATTTACATGTTAGCCTTGACATGCACAATCTCTTCTACTCTCTTCTTTTCAGTCTGTTGAATTTCCTCACTAAAAAATCAGCTCAGATGTCTGCTCATTTGTAAAGCATCCCCTAATCACTTTATTTTTGAGCAAATATGGTGTTCCATTTCCCTGATGCCCAAAAACACTTTTAAAATGCTTACTTGAAAGGAACGCAGTCTTTTGTTTTCTTCCTCCTGCCTGAGGTCTTAACTTCACTGAGAGAATATAATCTGCTTTACTTTAGAATAATACCACTGTTTAGCTGTCAACATATTAAGTAATTTTACTTAAAACAATAATGAGATGTGTAAAATAAAAAATTCTAAACTCTGATTTGCTCTCCTTTTGAAGTTTGCCAGAATCGAACTGGAGCAAATACTCCTGGAGCAAGCTCAGTAAAACAGCTTGATAAAAATATCAGCTTCAAAATTTAATGTTTCAGTGATGGTGATTAAATTAGAAAAAATACCTTTCTCTGTCTTTTCCCAATTGTCTTTCTCTTTTACATTTTTAAAGATTGGGGACTATTTGAGTGGTAATTTGGGGTATATATTATCACCTGCATTTGGAGTGGAATATTCTATATATTCCATGAGTTGTCTGTTACTTGAAGACAGGAAGACAGGAATTATTGCAACTTAAAAAGACTGATACAAATGATTTTATTTTGTTATTACATGGGATATATCCAGAAGTTCCAGAAATATACTTCTATTTTCCTTCAGTTTCTCTAAATTACTGAAAATCTATTAACAGTAACAAGTTATCCATTAAGGATATTACAAAAGTTCCATTTATACTAGGACTTCGTTGCACACTAAGTTGGAAATTACCGCTGTATATTTATTCCTGAGACAGGGCACAGGGAAAAGAAGTAAACACAATGACTCTGGCAAGTATAAGGATGAGGCATCAAGGGTTGCTAGGTTATCAGTTAAAAAAAGAATCAAGAAAAGAGAAGTCTACATTGCTATTTCAGCGGTTAATATGTTAGAAAAATCCAGGATGAGAAAAAAGAACCAATACAGATTATTACTATTATTATTTTTTTACTCTAACAGATTCTAATTTTTCTTTTCCTTCTTCAGTTATTCTTATTTTTACAGATTGCACATAAAAGGATACAATGTAAGGGGAAAAATGAACTAAATTCATCAGCAGTTTCATTTCAAAGTGTAAGGAAAACGTTCAAAGCTTTTAGTTATTTTTACTTTATAACAATAATGTAGCAATTATTTTATTTAAATAAGTTTTGACAATACAACTCATATATCTAGTTATAAGACAAATGTAGAATTAGTGTGTAGTCATTAGTGAATCAGATTATTCACTAATGCCTGTCCTTTAAATTAAAAGCCATATAATTACAGTTGCCATTTAATCAAGTTACATAATACATTAGTCATTCAATTAATATACTTTTTGTTAAAATCATCAGGAGTTCAACATAAGATATGTTTCATTTATCTGAGGGATCACATGGCAGTTAAATGGACAACTGTGGAGATACATAATTCAGTGACCTTCTGTGTGGTCAATGAATAATTCATTGCAGTGGAAAAGATTAGTTTAAATGGATATTACATCCCATGGAAAAGGAACAAGTTTGCAAAATACTTCAGAGATGAAATAAGACTTCCTCTCACGGCACTAACATTGCCTGATTTGTCAACTGTTCCATAAGATAAGAGCTTTCTCTTAATTCAAGAGCCCACCACAGTGTAAATTCTGAAAGGAGAAAAGGCATTCTTTCTAGATTTACATATATGTTTCTCATTACTTCTATTTAAACTCAGTTTCCCATACTTGCCACATATACCATATATTCCAGATATTATAAAATAAATGATCACTTTTCCAGTTCTTTATTTTTGTTACTTTAAAACACTATCATCCTTCAAAACACAGATTGCATGTTGCCTTTATAGTAAAATATTTATAATGAAATCATCTTCATAAATATAATTAAGGTTTTTTATCTTGTGTATTTGCTTTGCCTGCCATAGGAAAAGATACATGCATTTATTAATAAGAAAAAAAGACACAGAAGGTTTCTACACTTTCCTGACTCCTTGAGTTAATATTTGATCATGATATTTGCTTGGGTGGATGAACTGTAAATAAGTGTATATGTATTCCTTTCATGCAAATGTTTTAAGAGTTGGTGTGCTTGCTGTCTTGGCACTCTTGTTCTTGAGATCACTGTCATTTACCACTGCTATGATAATTACAGAGGCATAATAAAATGTCTGTTAGCAAACCTGCTGTAGTGACTCCAAGTATAATGAATCCCCCATTTTGCCTCTCAGTTTCCCCTCTCACTCCTCCTCCATGTGACTGCCCCAAGCTTCCAGTAAGCAGTAAACTACATCCTGCTTGACAAAAGCCCAGGTGAGCTGTTCTGGAACTGCTCGAGATAAACTGTTCTGTAATTGTTACTGTTCCGTGTCCAAAATTTCCTGTTTTCACCCCACCTGACTCTGATAAAGTTGCAGTTTTGGCCTTTATAAACCCTTTGCTTGCTCCATTCGGGGTCGAGAGATTTCCTAGTATGAGCCTGCTCTACACCACCATCAATAAATGACTCTGTAATTTAACTATCAGTGTGATGGTGACTCCTTAATACTCTCAATACGGCTACAACATTTGGAGGCCCCAGTGAGATAGCCAAAGCTCAGGAAACAGCCTCACTCCAGCTCCCTCTGGCTTGGTTGAGAAGTTATAGGGGAGGCACCCCCTGAGTTATTCCAGGGCCCCGTTGCCGGAGTCCAGCTCCTGCAGAGTCTAGGGTCCCTGGAGGTGAGACAGATTTAACGCCTGTAAAGAGATTGGACTCCTGTCTAGTGCAGAAGCCGATTCTGTAGGAGGGATAGATATAGAGAGAAAGATGGAAGAATAGATATAATGAGAAAGAGAAAGAAATAAAATGGACACCTGTTCAACGGATTGAGCAGAAGCCGTTTATTGAAAAGTGCAGGGGGTTTTTAGTCCCAAATTTTGCTCATTCAGATTCAGATGTCTCCCACATACACAGACAATCCAGGTGCATGGGGGCG
>CAUYQG010166838.1:0-10730 GCA_963574415.1 Tarsius wallacei
TGTATTACCACAAGAAAATGACTGACAGTGGTGGGAAACTATGGGGGGGGGGTGATGGGATTAATGGTAGTAAATATCTGTCTGGGGACGGGGAGACACTTCCTATCAACAAAGGTGCCTGAACGAGGCATATTTGTACACCTAACCCTTAACTGTACCCCACAATATCATAATAAAAATATTGAATAATAATAAAAAAAAAGAAAAGAGTCTATTCATGTCTGTGGCCCACTTTTTGATAGAATTGTCTTTTGGTTTTTTTCATTTCAATTCATTTGAGTTCCTTGTAGATCCTGGATGGCAGACCTTTGTCAGATGCATAATTAGCGAATATATTTTCCCTTTCTGTGGGCTGTCTCCCCACTCTCTTGATGATTGCCTTTGCTGTGCAAAAGCTTTTCAGTTTGATGCGTGAGGTCCCACTTGTCTATCTTATCTTTTATAGCTTTCATTTGGGGGATTTGATCAAGAATTGCTTGACTACTCAAGTGTGTATAAAAATGTTTCCTACATTTTCTTCTAGGATTGTTATAGTTTGAGGTTTTACATTTAGGTCTTTGATCCATTTAGAGTTAATTTTTTTTATATAGTGATAGGAAGCCTGTTTCATTCTTCTGCATGTGGTGAGCCAGTTTTCTCAGCTCCATTTGTTAAATATGGATCCCTTCCCCCAGTGGTTATCATTGGTGGCTTTGTTGAAGATGAGTCGGTTGAGAGACCAGGTTTTGCTTCCGTGATCTCTGTCCTGTTCATTGGTCTATGTGTCTATTATTGTACCAGTACCAGGCTGTTTTTTTTTTTTTTTTTTTTTTACTGTAGCCTTGTCTGGAAGTGTGATACCTCCTGCTTTTTCCTTTTGCTGAGGATTGTTTTGGCTAGTTGTGCTCTTTTTTGTTTCCATATGAATTTCGATATTGATGTTTCCAGGTCTGTGAAAAATGATGTTGGTAATTTGATGGGTATTGCATTGAATCTGTAGATTGCCTTGGGTAGGATGGACATCTTGACAATATTGATTCTTCCAATCCATGAGCATGGAATGTTTTTCCATTTGTTTGTGTCAGTCTTGATTTCTTTGAGCAGCCTTTTGTAATTCTCATTGTAAAGGAATTTCATTTCTCTGGTTGGAAGGATGCCAAAGGTATTTCATTTTTTTTGTGGTTATTTTGAATGGGATTATTCTTTTGATTTGGCACTCTGCTTGTTGCTGGTGTATAGAAATGCAGCTGTCTTTTGCACATTGATTTTGTACCCCAAGACTTTACCAAAATCAATTATCGGTGCAAGAAGGCTTTTGACAGATTCCCTGGGGGTTTCAAGATATAGGATCATATCATCTGCAAGAAGGAATAGCTTGATTTTCTCTTTTCCTATTTGGATACCCCTGATTTCCTTCTCTTGCCCAGTTGCTCTGGCTAGCATTTCCAGCACTATGTTGAATAGGAGAATTGAGAGTGGGCACTCTTGTCTAATTCTTATGCTCAGGGGCAATGCTTCCAATTTCTGCCCATTAAGCAAAATGTTGGCTTTAGGTTTATCATAGATGGCTCTTACTGTTTTGAGGAATGTGCCTTCTGTGCCTAGGAGCTTAAGATTTTGTATCAAGAAGGGATGTTGCATTTTGTCGAATGCTTTTTCTGTATCTAGTGATATAATCGTGTGGTTCTTGGTTTTACATCTGTTGATGTGCTGAGTTACGTTTATGGTCTTGTGAATGTTGAATCAGTTGTACATCGCAGGAATGATGCCCACTTGGTCATGGTGGATGATCCTTGAGATGTGTTGTTGGATCTGATTTGCTAGAATCTTGTTTAGGATTTTTGCATCAAGGAGATAGATTTGTAATTCTTTTTGCTTGTTGGGTTTTTATCAGATTTGGGTATCGGTATGATGTTAGCTTCATAAAATGAGTTGGAGAGCATTCCCTCTTTTTCTATTGCCCGTACAACTTTCAGTAAGATTGGTATCAGCTCTTCCTTGAC
The DNA here is from genome assembly GCA_963574415.1 of Tarsius wallacei. Lineage (NCBI taxonomy): Eukaryota > Metazoa > Chordata > Mammalia > Primates > Tarsiidae > Tarsius > Tarsius wallacei. The sequence goes on from CAUYQG010166838.1 coordinate 1,983, forward strand.
TGTCTGGTAGAATTCAGCTAGGAAGCCATCAGACCCAGAGTTTTTTTCTGGTGGGTAGATTTCTTATGACTGAACCGATTTCCTGGATTTTTATTTGTCTGTTTAGAGTTTCAGTTTCTTCTTGTTTCGACCTCAGGAGGTTGTGTGATGTCAGAAAATACTCCATTTCCTTTAGGCTTTCTAGTTTAGTTGCATACAGGTTTTTATAGTAATCTCTGATAATATTTTGAATTTCTTCAGGGTCAATTGTGACTTCACTGTTTGCATTTCTAATTGTGTTTATCTGGGCTTCCTCTCTCTTTTTTTAGTCAATCTGGCTAGAGGTCTATTGTTCTTATTTATCCTTTCAAAGAACCACCTTTTTGTCTTGTTGATTTTTCTATGATATTTTTGTCTTCTATGCCCTGCAGTTGTGACTTTATTTTGGTGATCTGGATTTTTCTGCTGAAGTTAGGATTTTGGTGGTCTTGCCTTTCCAGCACCCTTAGGTGTGATGTTAGCGTGTTTACTTGTGATCTTTCTGTTTTCTTGATGTTTGTGTGCAATGCCATGAATTTCACTCTTAATACTTTCATGGCATCCCAAAGATTCTGATAAGATATGTCTTCATTTTCATTTGTTTCCAGTAATCTTTTTATTTCTGTCTTGATTTCCATGTTGACCCAGAAGTCGTTCAGCAGCATCTTGTTTAGTGTCCATGTCTTTGTGTGTTTTGAGGGGATCTTGTTGGTAGCAATATTTATTCTTATTCCAATGTGATCTGAGAAGACTCATGGTATTGTTTTGATCTTTTGGAATTTGTTTATGTTTGATTTATACTTGAGAATGTGATCAATTTTGGAGTATGTTCCATGTGCTGATTAGTAGAATGTATACTCTGTAGTTATTGGGTGAAGTGTTCTGTAGATGTCTATTAAGTTTATTTAGTTGAGCATTGAGTTGAGATTCTGGATCACCTTATTGATTTTTTTGCCTCAATGATCTATCTAGAGCTATTAGTGGGATATTTAAGTCTCCAGTTACTATTGTGTGAGGGTCAGTGTCCTCTTTTTAGTTTACTTAGTAGTTGATTTCTTTCTTTCTTTTTTTTTTTCTTTCGAGTTGGAGTCTCACTCTGTCAGACAGACTGGAGTGCAGTGGCACGCTCCCGGCCACTGCAGCCTTGACCTGCTGGGCTCTGGTGATCCTTCTGCCTCAGCCTTCCAAGTAACTGGAACTACAGGCGCACGCTACCGTGCCCGGCTAATTTTTTTGATGTATTGTAGAGATGAGGTCTCACCAAGTTGTCCAGGCGGGTCTCGAACCCACGGACTCAGGCAATCCACTCACCTCAGCCTCCCAAAGCACTGGAATTACAGGCTGAGCCACTGAGCCTGGCTTAGTAGTTGATTTCTAAAACCTGGTGCTCTTGTGGTGGGTGCATATATGTTTAGGATAGATATTTCTTGCTGATAGATTGAGTGCTTTATCATTATGTAGTGTCTTTCTAAACTTTTGATGGCTTGAAGGCTGTCTTCTTTTGTTTTCTGTTTGCATGAAAATTCATTTTCCATCCTCCAACTTTGAGTCTGTGGGTGTGCTTTGCAGTGAGATGAGTTTTCTGGAGGTAGCAGATTGTTGGATTATGCTTTTTTATACAGTTTGCCACTCTGTGTCTTTTCAGAGGTGCATTTAATCCATTCATGTTCAGACTGATTATTGAAATATGAGAGTTTATCCTTGTCACAGAGCTTTTAGAAGGCTGCTGTGTTTTCTTTTAACTTTTGCACTTATATATGTGTGTGTATTTTCATTTTTGTGGCTACTCTATTATCTCTGTGTTTACCTGTACTCTTGTGATGTGCATGGTCATTCTTTTTTCTCTGTGCTCAACGCCTTTTAAGTGTCTCATGAAGGGCTGGTCTGGAGGCAGCATATTCTTTTAGAAACTGGATGTCTGGAAAGGATTTTAATTCTCCATCACTGATTAAGCTTAGTTTGGCTGGGTAGGAAATTCTTGGTTGAAATTGCTTATCTATAAGAACATTAAAAATTGGACTCCAATCCCTTCTGGCTTGTAGTGTTTCTGCAGATAAATCTGGAGCTATTCTGATTGGTCTTCACTGGTAGGTAGTCTGTCCTTTCTCTCTTGCTGCCTTTAGGATTTTTTATTTCATACCTACTTTATGTAGGCAGATTACTATGTGTCTAGAGGTTGGTCTTCTCATGTGATGCCTTGCAGGGCATCTTGGAATCTCCTGTGCTTGAATGGGCATGTCTCTGATGAAATGAAGAAAGTTTTCTTGGATGATCTCATGAAATGCTTGTTCGAAGGTGTAATCCATTTCCTTTTCTGCTTCAAGGATACCAGTCAGGTGTAGGTTCGGCTTCTTGATATGATTGCACATCTCTTGGAGGCTTTGCTCCTTCTTTTTGAGTTTTTCCATGTTTTTAACAGATTGGGTTAATTCTATATTTTGGTCTTCAAGCTCTGAGGTTATTTTCTCTGCTTGGTTAATTCTGCTCCCTATGCTTGTTAGTTTTTTTTTATTTATTTCAAGGATTGAGTTCTTTATTTCCATTATTTCAGAATAGGCCTTTTAGAAATTGGCCAACTCCTTTACAATTTCATTGAGTTTTACTTCTTGTTTCTCTTGATTCTTGTTCATTTTTGCCATCCAATCTTTGGCTTCTCTAGCTCTCATCTGAGGCAAACCAGTCTGGAAGGTTTCCACTGTTTGTGCTTTGATGGCTGTTTTTTCAGGCACTGTCTCTTTAGCACTCTGCAGGTCACCTGTGTGTTTTCATTGATTTTTTTCCCCCTTATTTGTGATGGATCTCTTTTTCTGCTCTATAATTCCACGACTCAAAGAGAGAGGGAGAAGCATTCACTTCTGCTGTTTGCTCCACCCTGTGGTTAGATTCTGTAATTGCAAGTTTTCTCTCTCCCTCTGCTAAACTAGTCAAACTGGTTTTCAGCCCAAACAAAGCTTTGAATTCTGTCTGAGCCTGAAACAGGGTAGGAGGGTGGGGTTCCAGAATACTATGCCTGCAGATGTTTTCTGGTGTCTCTGTGTACAAAGAGTCCACTGCTGGGTGCAGGGTGTATCAGCAGCTGAGCTTCTACTTTGTCTCTGCCCTGCTTGGATGAGTGCAGTTAGTCTGCTTCTCCCCTAGCTGCCAGTGGCAGGCATGCCATCCAAATTCACTATGCATGTAGCTTTCTTCCTACTTGGGAAGAGGCTGCCAAGGCAACAGTGGCTAGCATGCGGGTCCATTCCCTGTTTTCACTTTCTGTTACTGCCAGTTTCCTCTTTGCTGCTAAACTTGTTGGGCCAGATTCTCCATACCCTGTTGTGTGTGATTGGTGGCCAATGGTAGAAAGTGGGGAGGTGACTCGATTCAGCATGTCCTGGAATCACTCACCTTCCTCCTTTTCCCCAGCTCCTATTTGTGCTTAGCTTGTGGCAGGAGGATGAGGTGCTCACGTTTGTTCCATGCCTACCTTTTTGTTTTTTGTGTGATCAAGAAGACCCCCACGGGTTGCACGGAGTTTCACCTTTCCAAGTGTGTTCAGGGTACCTCCTTTAATCAGAGGCTGAATTCCTACTGTCTGTCCTGCCCTGGTCTGTTTTTCTGCCAGACAGGTGGGCTTGTCAGATTCACAGACAGGCCCTCTTGTATGGCAACTTCTCATTCCATCTGGGCATTGGTGTCCACCACTGCTTCCTGACCAGGTTTCCTCCTGTGTGAAACTGATGTTTCATGAACTTCTGGGAGGGAGTGAACCAGTTAATCACTCACCCCTCTTTCTCTCTGAACAGATGTTCCTCTTCTGTGAGCACCTGTTGGCAGGCAGTTGGTGCAGAGCAGGGCATGGGAGGCCTGGAATTCCACACCTGCTGTGTCTTTCTGGAGTCTGTGTATTCTGTGTACTCAGAGAGACCTTCACTGGGTTCACAGTGATCAACCTGTTCAAAAGTGCTCCGGATAAATCTGTCTAAATATGGTGGAATCCCTACTCTCAGTCTTGCTAGGCGAGAGCAGTGCGAGCTCACAATGCAGGTCACAGGCCAGCAAGGATGTCTCTCTGGGAGCCGATTTAACAGAAACCTTCCCTTCTTGGCATGGGACTCTGGGTACTCAAGCCTAGTGTGTTCTAATGTAAAGCTCTTGAAGTTAATTAACTACCAACTGTTTCACACCATCCAAAGTGAAACTGAAATGGAAAAAGTTCCAGGTCCTCACCGTGATCCAGCTTCCATGTGGGGAGGAGAAAACAAGAAAAGGAGGTCAATCAGAGGTTGGGAATTAATGTAGTACAAAAACCTCTGGCTGGGCTGTTGATCTCAATTTTTGTTTGTATAAATTACCAAAGATCATATCTCTACTGTGTCCATTTCCTGTAGCTGAGCAGCATTTTGATGCAAGTCAGCTCCATGCCTTTCTCCTTACCAAAAACACCAGAAGCACAAATCACCCACTAATAATTAGATACTTATTTGCAATAGATACTAGCCTGCAGGAGTCTGTCGTAATTAAAAAGAAATCCTACAGCTTCTTGAATACAATTACATAAATAGATGTGTAAGCTCTTTGGAGAAATAAAAAAAGGCCATGCCATCAGGCAGCATTATTATTTTTTCAATATGGACATATACAGAATGTTTAAAAGATAAACTGGTAAGTGTAAAAATATTTCACTTGGGGTCATTGAACACATCGGTTTCTAATATATCAGTTGCATATATCTGCTTCAAAGAGTTTAGATCAATCTCAGTCTCTTGGTGGAAATCAACTCTATAGGATTATATAAACTAAGAGGAGGCAGCAGTGAGAAGATGCCGGGGATGTGAGTCTTGACTTTGCCACTGGCTGGCTTTCCAAACATGGCCACATCATTTCACCTTTTTAGGCCTCAGATTCCTCCTTGAGGACATAAAAGAGTTATACTGATCATTTCTAAGTGTTCTACCATACTAAGATTCTGTGACTCAAGGGGAAAAAAGTGATGAGAGAGGAAACCAAGTCAACATCAGTAAGGGGTCCCAATCAAGGTGACCAGAGCTGAGTCTTAGCAGCAGCCTTCAGGGCTTTTGTGCTGCCTTCTTAACACTTTCAATGTCATCTGATAATATGTATTAATTGAATGCCTCCATGTGCCAGGCAGAATTTGCACGAAATGGTGAATTCCTTGCTTAGAAACAAATAGTACTGTTGAAAAATAAATTGCTTTTGTAACACCATTTATGTAGCAGATACACTGAATTTACCTGCAGATTCAACAGGCAATTCTCACATAAACCATCAGCAACTCACCTCAAGCTCTCTGTTTTTCTGCCTAAGAGATTTTTCTGACACCTTAGTAACTTTTTCATCATGCATGCAAGGAAGCTTAGAACACTTCCAGGGGTAGTGCTCAACCATAGAGAGTTGGGAGTTGATGGATGAAGACCCCAGATTTCCTTTTACTTCGTGGGGCAAATCTGAAGAGAATTCTACACAGTTTAAAGGATGCCCAGCAAAACTGGACACTAGTTGTCCTCCATGGTAAGCAACTCAATAATACACCTATTTGGCTTTTCTCCTTCCTCTGTTTACTTTTCACATTCTCTCTTGTCCTTCTTGTGACCACCTCTCAAATAAACTGTCTGCATCCAAATGCTTGTTATAGAGTCTGCAATTTACTGAAATTAACAACTTAAACCTCTAGTTAGATCAGGAGAGCCTGACACAAAAACGATGCCTGCCACATCATGCACCATTTAGAACCAGATGGCAAAGAAACCACACATTCTCATGAAAATTCCTTTCTTACTAACAAAGATCTATATCTGGCTGTTTTGTCCATCACCAATAAGAAAAGAGTGTTGACATGGCTCAACAGACTGAAAAAGTAAGTATCAATCATGTTGGGTTCTATATTATCCAAGCACTTTAACACTTTCCTTTTAGCTCTGCACAGGCAGCTTAAAATTTATAAAATTTATAAAATTAGAATTGTGTAACTGAAACAGAAATGAGTATTTTCTATTTAATACCATGCAAGAATGATTCAGTATATATACCAACTCCCCTGGGATCAGGGAAATAACGAGAGCACCTTATCTGTCCCATGCTAAATATGAAGTTCCTTGGAAAGACTGAGTTATGGTTATATTTTGAGCCTATAAGAACATAGATATTATGAAAACACAAATTACTTCTGTTGATAAGACATCAATTAAAGATTATAACGGCATTACAGTAAAAGACCCCAATGAAGAGTTGATTTTAATAGTGTGTGGTAGAAAGTCTTCTAAAAGGCTGAAATGATTTCAGCCTCCTGGTATTCATGTCTTTGGATAATCTGCTCCTCTTGACTGTGGGCTGGACCGAGTGATTTGTTTCTAACAAATATAATATTGCAAAATCAATGGACTGTTATTTCTATGATTAGGTTATTAAAAACTGCCTTCCGTTGTCTTACACTTTCTTTCTTTCTGACATTCTCTTGCTGGCTCTTCTCATGGGTTTGCCTTGGTGGAGAGGGATACCTGGCAAGGAACTGAGGGTGGCATTCAGCCAACAGCCAGCAAGGAATCGAGGCCTCAGTCCAACAACCCAGGAGGAATTGAATTTTGCCAACAACCACATGAGTGAGCTTTGGAAGTAGATCCTTCTCGAGCTGAGCCTTCATGTGAGACTACAGCCCCAGCTAACACTGTGATTTCAGTCTTCTGAGGGACCCTGAAACAGAGGATCCAGCTGAGTTGTGCCCAGATTCCTAGCCCATAGGAAGTATAGAAACTATGAGATAAAAACTGTAAAATAGAAACTGTAAGATAAACATTATGTTTAAGCCACTAAATTCTGGGGGAAATCTGTTATGTAGCAATAAATAAAGATTAAATAAATAAATAACTAGTATATAGTATCTTAGAGAAAGAGAGAGGGAGAAAGGGGAGAGGGGAGGGGGAGGGGGAAGAGAGATAAGTTGCTTGTTGTTTGTTGTAGGCCTTGTACTTTTTAAAGGGAAAAGTTTAGTTAGTATCTGTGAGGACAATTCATAAATATAAGAGAACAAGAACCATAATATTCATTTTAATATATTCATTCCAGGAGGCTCCCTGCTTGCATATGTGTAAAGTAGCTACTCAAAATTAATTTACCTATTCTCAAGTCCAGGAGCTGGCAAACTATTGCCCATTGGTTACATCTGTCCTGGTACTTGCTTTTGTAAATAAAGTTTAATTAGAACACAACCATACCTATTTATTTACATATTCCCTATGGCTTTCTACTCTCCACTTACAATGGTAGAATTGAGTAGTTACAACAGAGAACTTAAAGCCCAGAAAGCCTAAAATATTTACTATCTAGCTCTTCACAGAAAAAAACATTATGAACTCTTGCTTTAATCATATATTATAATTCAAGCTAACTACTACCTAACACGGTCTGAATCAATCATTTGTTTCTGTATTTTAATGACTATAAAAAGTAAAACTGGATAATTTATATTATAAAACATTCCATTATGAGGGTGTTATGAAATCACTTAAATAAACAAATTCTCATTTCAGGTTTTTGTGGCCGTCCTATACAAGATATAGGGCCCCAAAATTAACTGCATATTTTCAGCAGCCAGTCAATAAATCATTATAGACTCGTGTATGAGATGCTGAGAGGTATACAAGAGTAATTAATATTTGGTTTCTGCCCTTAAGTAATCTATTTTACAGTGGTAAAGAAAAAAAAAATAGATGATAGCCATGCTCTCTATCAGCATTTTATGTGGCATTTTGGTTGGAGTGGTGGTAAGACCCATAAGCACCAGCTGCAAAATGGGGATGCTAATGGAGCTCTCCTCATAGGTGTACTGTTAGGATTGAGATACACATGAAATAACAAGTAGGAAGTGCTTAGACCTGGGCCTGGTACCCTGTAAGTGCTCACATATGCTAATTCTCATAATCATGGTGGAATTGAACTTTTATAATTCTATTCCGCCATTAGAATCAATTCCTTAATACTGCAAATTAGTTAGATTAATTAACAGTTTCATCCAATTTAGGATTTTCATTAAAGTTAAATGTGGGAGTCAGTCTCGTGTGACTTTTTCCTGGATAGAAGCACTTAACAGATTTGGGAAAACTGCTGTATCTTAAAATCAATGCTATCAGAGAGGGGCTAATTTTCCTCCCACTATTCTTGTTTTAAAATTACCCTTTACTTTTAAATATCAAAGTATTATTAATTTTCAGAAAACTGGGCAAAATTATTTCCATGGAGTTTTGGATAAACTGGATATCAACTGTATATTATCTCAAATGCCATTTAAAGATTTTTTTATCCTTTCCCAACACATAATTAAAGTTGATCTTTGCCACAAACTTTTGTTGTGCTTTATTTAATGTTATGACTCATGATGGTAATATTGAAGGCATTTTTAATGAGTAACAGTATGGAAATACTAAGTTTGTATCATTTTGCCTAATTTTCTTTTTTTTTTTTTTTGAGTTGGAGTCTCACTCCGTTGCCCAGACTGGAGTGCAGTAGCCCCTCCTGGCCACTGCAGCCTCGACCTGCTGGGCTCCGGCGATCCTTCCGCCTCAGCCTTCCAAGTAGCTGGAACTACAGACGCGAGCTACCACGCCCGGCTAATTTTTTTTTGATTTATTGTAGAGATGAGGTCTTGCTTGCCCAGGCGGGTCTCAAACCCGCGGGCTCAGGCAATCCACTCACCTCAGCCTCCCAAAGGCGCGGGATTACAGGCTGAGCCACCGA
>CAUYQG010166841.1:0-44985 GCA_963574415.1 Tarsius wallacei
TTTCTCTTGGACCAGCAACATTGGCCTCACCTGGGAACTTGTTAGAGGTGCAGATTTTAAGGTTCTAGCCTAGACCTATGGAATCAGACTCTGCATTTCCACAAGATCTCCAGATTTATATGCACAATCACGTTCAAGAAGTACAGATGTAAAAGGCACTTCCTGGAATGCTGTATGCTCCAGGATGATGGTTTCTTGGAGGAGACTATAATCTTAAGGAGCACAAGTCCTCAAATGAGGTCTGTATATCATGCACTTTCAAGAAGGAGCACCATTCTCACAAATCAGGGGGGCTACTCCATAGTGACTTCCTTGGCCAGTGGGTATTTGGAGAGCAGCCCTTCAATGGGCTGCAAGATCCACCAGAGGGAGCCAGAGCCTGAGGGTGGCTTCAGGGACAGATGTGAAGAAAAGGTGGAATGTCCCCAACTTTTTGTGTATGACTTGTTCCTGCAAATATTACACATACTTTTTAATAGACTTTATAAAAATAAGACAAAATATACTTAAAGTTGCAACAAACATATGTGTGCAGGTATCTTTTTTGTAGAATGATTTGAGTTCCTCCGGGTATATTCCCAACAGGGGAATTCTTGGGTCATATGGAAGGTCAATTTCTAGTTCTCTCAGAAATCGCCACACTGTCTTCCAAAGAGGTTGTACTAGTCTGCATTCCCACCAGCAGTGTAGAAGCGTTCCTTTTTCTCCACATCCTCGCCAGCATCGGGTGTTGTCCGTTTTATTAATGATGGCCATTCTCACAGGTGGTATCTCAATGTGGTTTTGATTTGCATAGGCAGTGAATATTTTTAAATTCACCATTACATTAGTCCCTTATTATCTGAAGTTTTGCTTTCTGGGATTTATTACCCACAGTCAACCAAGGTCTGAAAATAGGTGCATACATTACAATAGATATTTTGAGAGTGATAACTTTTATTACAGTATATTGTTATAATTATTCTATTTTATTATTAATTTGTAATCTCATACTGTGCCTCATTTAAAAATTAAATGTTATCATAGGTATATAAGAATAGGAAAAATTCTAATGTATATAGGGCTAGATACTATGTGTGGTTTTAGGCATCTACTGGAGATCTTGGAATGAACATATCTTGCACAGATAAAGAGAAAGTACTGTACCTTTTGAAGTTAATTAGAGGTTTTAATTTATGTGTGTGAGAGGAAGTCAGTCTTTTGTTATTGCTAAATAACCTTTCAAATTAGAAAACAAATACTGACAAAAGACAAAAACTAAACTTGAAAAAGAGAAAAAGATAGAAAAGGAAAAGTCAAGGCAAGTCACCCAGCTAATACAATCACTGACAAATGTTCAATGGTTGTATTAATTTATAGATGAGATAGCCCTGGGTCAGCTAGTTTACATTCTTCTCCTGGAGTAAGTCAGTACTAGAAGAGTTGTTCAGGAAAAATCATTACTTAAATAATAGATTATATCATTCATGTTTTCCTGGAAGGACAATATGGAAGGTATTTATTCATTGAATGTTCTTAATGGATGAATAGAAAGCACACCACTAGTTTATTCAGAGGAAAGACAAAATAACAGCAAATATCTAGATATATCTGTATATTAGTTTTTATAGTTTTATATTTTTAGCAGTGTAATTTTTAAAGCATCACTATTCTTAAAATATCTTTGCTTAAGATCTTATGTCTGCTATAATATTTACTAAGAATTTGTTATTCAAGAGAAGTATTTTAAATACATTGGCTTGCTGGGTAAGAAAAAATCTATAGATCCAAGCTATGTGTTGATTTCTATTTTATAACCCTAAAACATTTTACTGCCCATGCTCTGACTTTATAACTAAATGACCTGACTTGTGAAAGAAAGGAATCATGTACTCAAGGAGAAGAGGAAAACAATGCAATAAAAACAGGAAAGGCAGGTGTGGGTATTGTTACCAATTCAGTGTCCCGATAGAAGAATGGAAATGAAGTGTAGATCTGTGTATTACAGAAACGTCTTCACATGAAATGAGGATGTGATGCATTCTCTTTGGTTAAAAGTATATCCTTATTTGTTGTGAGATGCCAAGGTCAAGGAAAACATAAATAAATAATTAGAAACAAAATTATCCAAATGTCTAATACACTGAATGCTCTTTTGAGATCTTGTGATCTGACTTTGGAGATATAAAATGTTTATGTTTAATTTAAATTCTAGAATGTATGTATATACATTTAAATATCAAGATGCTAGCTATTTCTAAAATAAAAAGATAACTATTACTAAAATAGGCCGCAAATTAATCAATTATACTTAACGAAAGGAAGGAAGCGTGGGTGGGAGAGGGGAAGAGAGGGAGAGAGGGAAAGAGACCTATATTTTACATATCCTTATTTTATACATATTTATTGAAGAAATTAATGGGATAGGATACGTGCACACACAAAATTTATTTAAATAGACATTTTTATTTTTATTACTTATAATATTTATTTGAGTATGTAATTATTAAACATGTAGTATCAGATATAAGCAAGGAATAAAATAAACATATTACTTATCCTTATAGAGATTATTATTTATTGGAGAAAATGGAAAGTAAATGGGTTAACACATTATTACACTAATGCCTAATATTATTTCCTTCTCTATGCTCTGAACTTAGCAATCAGAACACTTTTAATAGAATAGCATGAGCCAGGAAACTACTTTCTACTGTGTAGTCAGTAAATCTTTTTTTAAGAGGTGAAATTAAATCTGCTGCCTAATTAGTAAGAAGAACCTGACAATTTGATGTGTGAGGGAATTCTGGATAGATAATGAAGTGGGAAAAACTTCTGAGGTAAGAGAAGGCTGAGTATGTTTGAAGAACTCAGAGAAAGCCAGCTACTCAAAGTGGAGCAGTGTGACCCAGGAAAAAGTGAATGGGGTTTAAGAAACATAAATGGACATAAAAGCCACAGTGAGGATGCATACTGTATTTCAAGTGCATAGGAGTGGCATCATTTAAAGTGATTGTTTAAAAGTTTACTATATATTATTCTTAGATGAAGAATATATAGGAGGGCTCATGTGGAAGCAGGTAGAAATTGCAATTGTCCAGGTAGAAATAAAATACTGGTAAGAAAATGAGCAATATTGGTGTATATGGAGTATATATATTTGTAGTTTAAAAGGTAGTAATAATGCCATTTTATTTTATTTTATTAATCGACAAATATAATTATACATAATCCTGGAGCACATAGTGATGTTTTTAGGCATATAATGCATAGTAATCAGATTAGGATAATTAGCATATCTATCATCTCAGACATTTATTGTTTTCTTGTGTTGTAAACATTCAATATCCTCATTCTAGCTATTTGAAATAATATATTATTGCTAAGTATAGTCATCCTACAGTGGTATGGAACACTAGAAAGTATTCCTTATATTTAGCTGTAATTTTATATCCTTTAACAAATTTTCTCCTATCCCTCCCTTCCCCCACTCCTGCCAGCCTCTAGTGTCCTCTGTTGTAATTTTCATTTCTATGAGATCAACTTTTTTTTAGCTACTACATATGAGTGAGAACATGAGGTGTTTAACTTTCTGTCCCTGGTTTATTTCATTTAACATAATGTCCTTCAATTCCTACCATGTAGTCGCAAATGACAAGAGTTTTATTCTTTTTTAGGGCTGAAAAGTATTTAGTTATATATATATATAATGTATATATATATATATATAATTTTCTCTATTCATCTGTTGTTGGACGCCTATGTTGATTACACATTTTGGCTATTGTGAATGGTACTGCAATAAACATGAGGATACAATTTTGGGGTTATAATGATTTCCTTACCTTGGGATAAATGCCTGGTAGTGAGACTCCTAGATCATATGGTCATATGGTAGTTCTATTTGTAGTGTTTTGAGGAACGTTCATACTGTTCTCCATAGTGACTGTACTAGTTTATGTTCCCACCAACATAAGAGTTCCCGTTTCTCTATATCCCTGCCAACATTTACTTTTAAAAAAATTTTTATAATACTAACTGAAGTGAGATGATACCTTACTGTGGTTTTTATTTACATTTCTCTGATGATTAGTGATGTTGAGCATGTTTTTATATATTACTTGGCCACTTGCATATCTTCTTTGGTAAATGACTATTCAGATTTTTTGCTCATTTTAAAATCAGATTTTAATTTTTGCTTTTGAGATGTCTAAGTTCCTAGCTTATTCACACTAAAGGAAGCAATCAACAGAGTGAAAAGGCAGCCTACAGAATGGGAGAAAATGCGTTCAAAGTACTCAGTAGATGAGATTAAGATGCATGTTATATTTTTTTATTAGGCCTTCCACACTCACATCTATCCAGGAATACTATTCTTATCTTAACATAACACGTTCCATTCTTCTTTTAAACATGTGTCCTTAGATATGGCTGCACTTGCTGAAAGAGAGTGCTTGCTGAAATTCTAGAGGAATGAGGGAAGAATCAAAATGTATTCTGAGTTTTCTGTTTTGAGCAATAATGTGGGATATAACTAATGAAAGAAAGACTGGGGGCTAAGAAAATAACAACATTGAATACTTAATAGAGTTATCAATAGTTCCATGTTGGTCATTTTTTTTGGATGAAAAAATAATCAGATATGCATCTGGAATTCAAGTGGCCTGTTCAGACTTCGATTATACACTATAAACACAAAAATAAAGATAACATTTACATAATATAACTATTGTTTCTCAATAATAAAATTTCCCAGATCCCCTCCCCTAAAATGCTTCACCAAATTGGATAATTCATAACCTCTTAAGAATGGAGAAGAATTTCTCTCTTAGTTGAAACCATTTGTTGAGGCATGATTGATATACAAAAAGCTCTACGTACCTAATGTATACAACTTGATGACTTTGGGAATGAGTGTACACCCATGAGGTCACTGCCATATTCAAGGCCATGAACTTATCACCTCCAAAAATTTTCTTTTGCGCCTTTATTTATTTTTTTAATTTTTTTCTTTTGTAGTAAAAGCCTCTAACTTGAGACTTACTCTCCTAGCAAATTTCTAAGTATACAATACAGTGTTATCTAGAGGCCCAGTGCTGTACAGTTCATCTATACAGCTTATTCATCTTGCATAATTGAAACTTTGTCCTTTTGAGCATCACTTCCCCATTTCCCCCTCCACTTGCCCCTGAAAACCAACATTCTACTCTCTGGTTCTATAAGTTAAACTATTTTTTATTTTCGGGAATGGAGAAATATCTGGATACCATATATCTGGTAAAGGGTTAATGTGCAAAATTCCTGTATATAATAAATGTCTACAACTCAGTAGCAAGCAATAAAAAAGTACCTGATGGAAAAATAAGCACAGAACTAGAATGGACATTTCTCCAAAGATATACCATTGGTCAACAGGGTTATGAAAAACTGCTCAACTTCACTAATCATCAGGGAAATGCAAATTAAAACCACAATGAGATATCACCACACATCTGTTTAAAAGGCTACTATCAAAGCAAAACAAAGGATAACAAGTGTTGGCAAGAACGTGAGGGAAAGGGAATTCTTGCGTACTGCCGAGGGGAATGTAATGTGATATGCCATTTTTGGAAAACAGTTTGGAATTTCCTCAAAAATATTATAAACAGAATTACCATTTGATTCAGCAATCCCATTTCTGGGTATATATAGAAATGAATTCAAATCAGAACCCCAAAGAGATATCTGCTCCCCTCTATGCACTGCAGCCAGATTCACAAAAGCCAAGATATGAAGACAATCTAAATGTCTATGGAGAGATGAATGAATAAATAAAATATGGTATATGTGTATAATGGAATATTATCCAGTCTTATAAAAGGAAATCCTTTCATTTGTATGACACAGATAAACCTGGAAGACATTATGCTAGGTGATATAAGCCAGACACGGAAGGTCAAATACTGGAGGAGAATTTCCACAAGCTCTGGAACTGGATTGCCTGGGTTTATAAAATCTTGCCCCCATACTAAACTTTTTCGTGCTTAGGTCTCCCAACCTTTCAAATGTGATTACATTTATGCCTAACTCATAAGAATTTTGTAATAATTCAATGTGTTAATGTTTGTGAGGTGTATATACCAGTACTTAAAATGGAGTAACCATTATGCACGAATGTTGAATAAAATAGAGACTAAATAGACAAAACCCTATGTATATAAAACCACAAAATATGGACATTTTCTAAATAAATAATATATAATGATACAAGGAGGGACCAGAAAAACCCCAGAATTATTCTTTGGAGGGGTAGTTCTTATAGTACAGGCTTCCTCTGCTAGGTAAGTGTTCTAGGAACCCATAGACATCAGTGTCATCAGCTAGCATTGTTGTGACAGGCTGCCTGCAGCTTCAGTGAATTTTTGTTTGGAGACTGTTTCAATGCATTTGTCCATTTCATGTTAGGTAATTTAAGAGCACACCTGCCCACATTGCACCGAGTGTTCAGCAGTTTTAGACAAAAACGGCATGACTCCCATGCCCCACCCTCCCTATTCACACTATCTCACCTGAGAGACCATTTTTTTTTTTCCCCGGTTGAAAAAAGTCCACAAAGGGAAACATTTTGCAGACATAGAAGAGGTGAAACAACAAACTGCAGAGGCACTAAAAGGCATCAAAATTGATGAGTTCAAAATCGTTTGAGCAGTGGAAAAAAATGCCTTGAAATGTGTATTGCATCAAATGAAGAGTACTTTGAAGGTGACTGAAGTTTAAACATGTAAGAATAAATACACAATTTTTTATAAATAATTTCTGTTTGGAGATCCTCATATATTTCAAATATTACAGACTATACATTTATGATATAGTTTATATTTATAAATAGTTATCAATAAACCTGGGATTTAGAGATCAAGTGGATGTCTTTTGGACGACTTGCAGATGATTTTATTTTTCTCACTCAATATACTTTTTGGGAATAGTCATCCACAGATATCTTTCCTTGCATTCTAACAGTTCCTCTTCCCTTCTTACCCTATGCCAATAAATTAGCGTCAATGTTTCACTGGGGGAAAAAAAAGAATCAGAAAGAAGTTACAGTACTCCCAGGAACCTGCATATAGGCTCATGGACTGTACTCCCCCCTCCCTTTTTTTAAAAACCAGATGACCGTTCTGTGTTTCTAACGCAAGCTTTCCCACTTATGTACTAGATCTCTTTCACTCTTGTACACAAGAATGTTACACCAGCTATTGAACAGGCCCCTAACTTTTACATCTCCCTCTTACTAAATCATTGCCGTCAGCAGAGAAGTATGATGTCATTTAAAAGGCTTCTTACTCTGGCCCTACTATCTCTTTGGCCATCTTTCCAATTCTTTTTCCCTTCACAGAATCTCTTTCTTTCCATTCTACTTTTTGTATTTTCTCTTAAATCCCACCTAATTAAAACTGTCATCCTCACTACTCTAAGTAAATTTTTTGAGGGTCACCAGTGAATTCATACCACCAAATCCAACGTTCAGTCTTTGTCTTCATTCAATTGGCATCTGTATCATCATTCTTTCTTAGTTCTCTCCTAGTTTGTCTTCAGTTTCTCGTTCACTCTCAATATCCTTGGTGGTTCCATTGCCGACTGCTATATTTGGAAGTGTTTTAGAACTCAGTCCTGGAACCTCTTCTCTTTACCACCACTCATTCTATAGATTAACTCATCCAGCCCTATGGTATTAAATGTAATCTGTAAACTTTTCCTTCCACAATTTTTGTTAACATCTGGACCTTTTTCCTGAATGCCATCTGCCCACTCAGATCCCATCTGTCCACTGATACCCATCTGCCCACCCAGAACTTCCACATGAGTAAATAATAGACATAATGAACCTAACATACCCATACAAAATTCCAGAAATACCTACTACCTTAGTAGTTTTCTTATCACAACAATCAACAACTTCATTCTTCCAGTTATCCAAGACAAAACTCTTGAGATCTTTTGGTCTCCTATATTTCGCTCACATCTAAACATAAGCCTATCAGCCCAATGCTATTGTTTCTACCTTCAAAATGTCTAGGATGCAATGATCTCACCATGCTTTTCGCATTCTGTATGAAGTAACCATTTTCTCTCCCTAGATCATTGCAGCAAACTCCTAACTAGTCTCCCCATTTCCACCTTTGCTCCATCCCACAGCCAGAATTCTCCTTTTAAAATATGTCAGATTGTATGACTCCTCTACTTAAAACCTTTTGATAACTCCCCAAAGTACTCTGTAAATCTAAACTTGTGTAATATCTATGGGATATTTTTAAAGGAAGGAATTAAACATACCTCATTATCAATGGTATGCTGGTAAATGTTTAATAATTGGTATTATGAATGCATATTAGGAATACAGTCATAGAAACAGATTTGGAAGAAAATAAAGTCATACTGAGTCATGATATCTATTGACCACCCAGATATAAACATTCAGTTGACAATAAGGACTGAAAAGTCACTTCATATGTGAAAAATAAATTAAATAAGAAATTTCTCTTAAAATAGATAGTAGAATGATAGGAAAAGAAGACTAGCAACAGAACTCTGATAAACAATATTTAAGTTTCAGCGAGTAAAACAAAGCTAAAAACAACCGAGAAAATAAAACAATGAGTATAAAAAGTGACCCAGGAAACTGTAATGTTAAGAAAGTAAGGAGTTTCAAAGAGCCAGTTATAAGTATGAGACTCAAATGCTACAGAAACATAAATTGTGAATTATAGAGAGGGAGGGTAAGATATGGTTTGGAAAGTGTACATTAGATTTAGAATTAGGAAATTTCTGATGATCTTAGTAGGAGGAATCAGGGCAGTGATGAAAGCAGAAGACGAATTATAGTTAGTGAAGGATTGAGAGGTCAGAAGACAGAGAAAGCTGTAGACTGCACATAAAAAAAATTAACTGTGTAGAGCTGTGTCAAGATGAAAGTTTTTAACTGTTTAGAAACTATGGTAGAGTCTAAAACATATTTATAGGATGACTTAAAAAAACAAGAAAAGGAGTTGAAGAAATTGTATAATGGGAGGGACGGGGCTGACTTTCAAGAGTTAGCTCTGAACAGGACTCATTGACCTTGGACAAGACCTCTTGCCTTGAGATTAGAGATTCAAGAATGGCGGTGAAGGCAATGCTAAATGTTAGATTTATGAATTCTAGAACAGGAAGCATAAAGAACTTTCTATTTTATCTATTGTGATAAGGCAATGTAATCAACCGAAACTCTGGGGTAGATTGGGTAGCTTCAGGCAAGCATGCTGGAATCACTTGTGTGATAAAGGTAAGGAAAATTGTCATTCTAACCAAAACATTTTTAAAGAAATCCTTCTAGCATTAAGCCACAAAAATTTCATCTCCTTCTCTCTTTGATCAGTCATAAAGCTGTAGAGTGTTAAACTTAAAAAAAGTCTTTAGAAATCATCTGGTCAAACTTTTAAGTTAGTTGTGAAGCTGAGATAAAGAAAAATTAAATGATAGTTTAGGATTTACCTAGTTTGCTGGGGATTGAAGCCAGGTATTCAGATTCCAAAGCTGATTTTCATTCTAATATACTTGCTCTATCCTCTCAGGAAAATTCTATCTTTCTTCCCCTTAAAAAGAAAAAGTACTTCTGATCCCTTTTTTCTGGTTAAATTGTATATAATGATATCCAACTATATATAGCTTTACTACAATTATGAGCTAAGTTCTTAAGTCTCTCTAATGTTTTGTAGCTTTGCCAACTGCCTTAAAAGATTATAGCAGAGCAGAGTATCTAAGTAGAAATTTAACAGCATATTTTCTTAAGCTTATTTTAGGCTCATTGACTATGCAAAATAACATTTATACCTTTACTAGTATAATTATTAGAGATGTTTTTCTAGATGTATGAGTGAAACATTGACTTATATTTTAATAGACTAGATATTACATTTACCTAGTTAAGTTAATGCATTATATTAGGTTTGATTATGGTTATAAATTATATGGAAAATTAATGGTGGTTCTATACATATTTAATATTGGGCAAAGTACCACCAAAACTTCATTTTACTAAAACTATGCATTATATATGAAAACTTTACTATTACAATTTCCTATTTAAAATATAAAATGCTTTTTTAAAATTTTAAAACAATTCAGGGTTAGGTACATAAGTGGTCATTATACAGGTAAAGTTTGGTACCCTTACTGATGTTATGTGCCCCCCACTTCCTCCCAGGCAATGTCCTGCTACTGCCAATCCCTTTCTTATAGCATTATGATAAATGTTCAGGTTCTATTTATGAGTGTGTACATGTAGTACTCAGATCTTTGTTTCTGTGATTGATCACTGAGTATTATAGACTCTAATTCCATCCAACTTGCTGCGAAGTTCATAATTTTGTTTTTCTTTATGGCTGCATAATAGGCCATCATGTAAACATACCACATTTTCTTATTCCAGTCCACTTTCAATGGGCAGCATGGTTAGTTCCATGTTTTTGCTAGTGTGAATAATGCTGCAATAAACATGCGTATGTAGTTATCTTTTTTTATACAGTGATTTGAGTTCCTCCGGGTATATTCCCAGAAGGGGGATTGCTGGATCATATGGAAAGTTGATTTTTGGATCTTTTAGAAATCACCACCCTGCTTTCCACAGAGGTTATACTAGTTTACACTCCCATTAACAGTGCAGAAGTGTTCCCTTTTTCCCACATCCTCCCCAGCATCTGTTTTTTGTTTTGTTTTGTTTTTTGTGGTTTTTTGAGTTATTGATGATGGCTGGCATCCTGATTGGAGTTAGGTGGTATCTCAGTATGGTTTTAATTTGCATTTCTTTGATGATAAGTGAGGCTGAGCATTTTTTCATGTTTCTGTTGGCTGATCGCATGTCTTCTTCTGAGAAGTGTCTATTCATACCTTTTGCTCATTTTTTTTTAAATAGGATTTTTTTTTCCTTTCAGCACGTTTGAGTTTCTCATAGATTCTGGATGTTAGGAATTTGTCAGATTTACAGCTGGCAAATATTTTTTTCCCATTTTGTGGGCTGTCTCCTCACTCTCTTGATCGTTACTTTTGATTTGCAGAAGCTTTCTGGTTTGATGAGGTCCCATTTATTTATCTTATCTTTTATAGCATTCACTTTTGGAGAGTTGATAAGGAATTGGTTGCCTATTCTACTTTATGCAAAAGTTTTTCCTTTGTTTTCTTCTAGGATTCTTATACTTTGAGGTTTTACATTTAGGTCTTTGATCCATTTAAGTTGATTTTTTTATGGTGATAGGTAGGGGTCCTGATTCAGTCTCCTGCATGTGATCAGCCAGTTTTCCCATCACCATTTGCTGAGTAGCTTCTCCTCTCCCCAGTGATTGTTGATGGAGGCTGTGTCAAAGATGAGTTGGTTGAGAAAGCGAGGCTTTGCTTCCAGAGTCTCTATGCTGTTCCATTGGTCTATATGCCTGTTCTTATACCAAGCTGTTTTGAGTATTGTTGCTTTATAGTAGAGTTTGAAGTCCGCTTTGTATCTTTTGCTAAGGATTTGTTTTGGCTATTCGTGGTCTTTTATGTCATCATATGGAATTCTGTATTGTCATTTCCAGGTCTGAGAAGAATGATGTTGGTAATTTAATGGGTATTTAATAGCGCCTTCTCCACACTTCCCACTGCTAGTGCCCTGCCCACTGCTGCAGGTGGTGGAATGGGCCAGGTGCCTGGTGCTGAGGAGCTGCTGATTTCTGCTGCCTCATTCCAAGAGACCCCCGAGAACAGCAGATGATCCTGTTCACTGGGGGCTCTGATGTCATGGCTTGGTGGATTGCAGCCACCTCTAGAGGGGAGCCCCACGTGCTCGATCCTTAGTCTACCCTCATACGGACTTTCACTCACCCCTAGGATGTTGTTCAAAGCCAAAGAGAATAGTAACATTTTTAAAGTACAGTTATATTTTAAAGTAAATGTGACAACTATATATAATCACTGTAATGCTACAAGGTGTTTTTAACAATCCATTATCATATAGGGCTTTCTTTTAGATGTTTTAAATTTTGCTATTTTGCTCATTAATGAATAATTAATTCCATTGGGAAAAGACAGTATTTCAGAGATGTATGAGGGTTTAAAAATCATTCCATACACATGCATTGTTTGGCAACTTGTATTTTAAACGTAAACTTATGTATTGAGCAACTTTTCATTTCAATGCAAATGTATTGATCATACACAGTAACCCATGGTATGCACATATCATAATGTATTATTAAATCCTGCATGAAGCACTTTTGACTTTGTTTCCAATATACTGCTGTTTTTAAAACTTAACTGAGCAGTGTAAGTTCAAAATTGTACACTTAGGTTGATACCATTCACCATCAAAAATGAAAGAGTAGACTCAGATTCATGAACATTAACATTTTAAATATATTTTGCCACCTTACTAGCTAAAAGGCTGTACTATGTAGACTATTTCCTTCAACAGGTAGAAAACTTATTTCTCCTCATCCCTGCTCAACCTGGACATCTTCACTGATTTTTTTTCTCTGCCTATCTTTCATGGAAAAATGCAATAACTCACGTTAATTTGCTATCACTTAACTATAAATAATATTTGAACATCCTTTACATATATATGGCACATATTATTTTACTTTTGTAAATTACCTGATGATGTATTTTATCTATTTTCCATTTTTTATTTTTTATGTGTAAGAGTTTTCTCTAGATATATGATTAGTAACTGCTTAGGATATTTGAAATCATAAAACAGTACCAAGTGCACAAAGAACGACTACTGCTAAGTGTGCAATAAAAATACGTTTCCAACTGAAACATATTATTTTTAAATACTATTTTTCACCCTGAACATTTACCATAATACTATAAGAAAGGAATTGACAGTAGCTGGATACTACCAGAGGAATGGGGACATATAACATCGATGAGGGTACCTGATCTCAAACCAAGTGAAGTGGGGACCACAGTAGGCCCAAACTTTACCTGTACAATAACCACTTGCATAACTAATCCTGAATTGTACCCCACATCTTGAAAGTAAAAAAGATAAAATAAAATTTTTAAAAATTACTAATTTTCCCTATTTGCAGAAAAGCATTGTCACATAAAACTAAATTATTGTCACAGAGCAATCTGTTTATTTTATTAAATATGCCAAGTAAATGACTATACTTTATTTTCACATTTATGTAAAATTAAGTGTATACAGTACCCATGAGTTATTTTTCTTATTCATCTGAGCATTTGACTTCTTGCTTTGTCTTTACTATCTAAATTTTCTATTATTTAAAGTTTGCTCAATAATTATATAATGGTAACGTTTTATCATCATCAATAATCATATTTTGCTTATTTGTTTTATGAAAGGTCTATGCCAGAAAAGAAGCCTTAAAGGGAGGTTTGGATAAAACTATAAGTCTTCAGAAAGATTTATCAGAAATGCATGAATGGATGACGCAAGCTGAAGAAGAATATCTGGAGAGAGATTTTGAATATAAAACTCCAGATGAATTACAGGCAGCAGTTGAAGAGATGAAGGTAAAATAACCAACTGAAACACAGCAAAGAAAAAGAAAAGGAAAGAAGTGTAATAGTGTTACTTGAGACTATGGTTCTGCACAATCTGCTCTTTTCTGTGTATAATAGTAGAGGTTGATTTTTAATTAATTTAACTTCAAACTTAATATACATTATTAAAATCATAAACTACTAATTTTAATGCAGTGTGGTCAAAATATATATATATTGACGATCACAGTTTGAAGCATTACTCCCTTGAACTCAGGTAGTATTAAGAAAGTAGAATCAACTGATCACGTTAGCTTTTTCTAGCTGATGCAAATTTAAGTTGAAATTGTAAGAATGTATTCTTGGAAAGACAATCTATAATGTCGTCAACAGGGTATGTTAATTTAGTAGTTTAATGAGGTTCCTTTTAATTTGGAAGTAATAATATTTTAACTGGTGGCCTGTAACATAAATAAAAAAGACAGTTTATGTGCACTTCTTTTGAAACAATAGTAAAAAAAAAAAAAACCATTGATTTAGGACTAAGGAAACTGTTGGGTAGTATGGACTTGGAAGTGAGGCCTGGAGTTGAATCTACACAGTGGCATTTTAGTATGGCCTTGGGCAGCTCAGTAGTAATCGGAATCCTCTATTTTGTCACATTTATATCATCACAGTTCTTAACTTAATATAGGAACTGAGAATTGAAATTTACGTGGAAGTAAATTGCCTACCTCAGAATTGGCACTCAATAGTTTCTAGCTACAAGGATAACTATTACTTTTATTTACTAGCAATAACATATAGCCTAACCACACTAACCTATATGAAATATTAGTAATGCAGATATTTGTTTGGTTTTAGGATTATGATAGCAAAATCATTGTGGAGCTAGATAATTGGGTTTAAAACTTAATTTGGTCCCTTGCCAACTGTGCAACTTTGGGTGAGTTACATAAACTCACTGAGCCTCAATTCCCTCATTTGTTAACTGGATATACGAATACCTGCTTTTCAGAATTATTAGGCAGTTAAAATATGAAAGTTCTAATGCATTGCCTGGCACAAAGTAAATGCCTCTAACTCAATATTTACTAATATAATTATTATCATTATGCTGCATTGTAAACCTTTACTTAGATATGCTTTACTATATAATTTACATGATAATTCAGAAATATTATAGTTAATAGCAGAAAGTAATTAACATAAACACTCAAATCTTTAAACATCGAATCTCTTATGTGACTTTAGTCAAACGTATAAATTAAATATCAAATGTACCCAATAAATGTGTACCTATATTATATATCAATAAAAAAACCCTATAAAGAAATATAATTTGTGTAAATAGTGATAGTTTCTGGAGTATTAAATAGTACAAAATCCTTCTAATCTAGCAATACCATATATCATTCATTCATTCATTAAATAGATGTATTGCATGCTTACTATGTGCCAAACAACCTTCTAGATATTGAATATAATACTGAGCAAGACCACTGCCTTCTTGAAATTTACATTCTTGTAGTGGTGAGGAGCAGGCAATGAATGGAGAAGTAGAATAATTTATGATCATAATAATTTGCCTAAAAAGCAAACCTAGATTGTGAAATAGAGAATGATTAGTGGTCGAGCAGAGTTTGGAAGTAGGGGGAGGCTATTTTATAAAAGTTTGAATTATAGGGCATTTGTGAGAAATTATATTTAATCTGAAACTTCTGAATCATAAGGAAAGCCAACCGTTAAAAAAAAAAATCTTTTGGAGGCACATTCTAATCAGAGGGAATACCTCCTGCAAAAATCCTAAGGCTAATAGGGAAGAGAAAGAGGCCTGTCTGCCTGAGGGGAGTAAAATGAAGTAAATTACCTGAGATGAGTTTGAGAGGGTGGGCAGATGTTTGTTAACATAGAAGTTTTGTAGCTATCATAGGAAGTTTTATTCTAAGTGAAATGGAAAAGCCATTAAAGGATTTAAAACTAGGGACTGTAATGATTTTAAATTAGACTGCAAGGAGGTCACCACGTGGAAAATTATATCAGAATGAGAGCTAGACAGTACTTTGGAAGTAATATAGTCCGTACTTCGTTTTGATCAGAAAACTGAAATAACCAGATAGGTTGAATAATTTAGCCATATCATAGTCAAAGGCTTCACCTTTGGCAGAACCCACAGGATTGAAGGTATTTTATCCTATCCCATTTCATTCTAAGTTATTGTGTTCTGTTATTTGAATTGTGTGCCACCCTTGTGGCCTTCCCCCTTGTCTTTCAATTCCTTTGTCGTCTGTTCTCAACACCTCTTCTAATACTATATAGCCACTATCTCAGATCCGTAAATAGATAATCTGCAGTCAGTTTATGTTCTGTTGCTCTGTTTCTGCCTGGGTTGTTTTGTTTGGTTCAGTCCCTCTTTGGCCCTCTTTCTTCTCTCCTTGAGCAGTTTACCTATCTGGTCAACCACCCGGTCAGTTCCCTTTATTTTCCCGTGCTGGAGAGTAGACTGTCTCCAATTTTAAAATTTTGAAAACAATTCTTAAAATGAGTTGTCCAAAAAATGTGTCCACATTGATTTACATGTTTAAACAATTGGTCTAGCTACAAAATCAGTGCACTGTTGGAGTGATATTGAAAAGATTAAAAGCTCAGGAAGCCTTTGGCTACAGCAACTAAGGGATTTGGCAGGAAGATTCCATTTCTTTAGATTTCTGCCTGCCAGTCAAGACAGTCTCTTTAGGTCAATTTCACTACCTAGAAAGTAGTGATAGTCCCTTGTCCAGACATTACCTGTGCTCATCTTGATAGCAAATTTATTTTTATTGGAAGTTACTAGCAGACCTCAGACCTACTTTGACTCTCTTCCTTGTGTGTCTTTGTTTTCTTTTCTGTGTTTTACTTGAAGATGACAGTGCTTTTAAAAAATACTTCCTTCCCCCTGTAAACAAAACATTTTGTTGACATAAAAGAACCAAGGAGAGTGTTTGATAAACAACACCGGACTTTAAAACTCTTTTGGAGATTAAAAATAACAATATAATAAAACTTTATATTAAATCTCTTTTAAAAACCCTCTGGAATTTTATATTTAACAACTTTTCTTTTTTACTTGTTATAACACTGTACTTTTAGTTCTATTGCTTTACAAAACTTAAACATACACTGAAAATAGGAGATACACAAATACATTTGTGTAATCACCAGAGCAGTGATTCCCACAGTTGAATGGACATTAGAATCATCTGGCAGACTCATTTAATACACAAGCTGCTGAGGCCCAACCCCAGAATTTCTTATTCAGTGAGTCCAGAGTAATGCCTGAAATTTTTCATTTTTAACAAATTCCTGGTGATGCCAGAGAGAAAGTTACGGAGTGGTTCCAAGGAAGCATACTTTGAGAACCAATGGTCCGAGATATTGGCAATGAAATATGTCTGAGCATATCATGGTTAGATTCATGCAAACAGATGAAACACAAGCTACCATTTTTATAAGTATTATTTCTAAACTCTACCAGTTAGCTTTCTACCTTTTCTCACAGTAGAGGAATGCATCATAATCTCCTTTTCTCATATCTATGTTGGTTAATATATTTGGCTCTTTCTTCCCTGAACCTTTTTTAACACTCAAGTGTCTTTTAAAAATAAGAGTATATGAAGTCTAAAAATAAAAGAAAGAAGTGTTTTATGTTCTGCACCTGTAGATAGTTTTGTGGTATTTTTATAACAAATATAAATTGTAGCAGTCATTGGATCCACTGCAACATGTTTCTTCCTCATTTCATGGAGAATTTGAGACTAGACTAACAGAAACCATGAGAGAGAAAAGAAATAACTCTCAGGATGATTTACTAAAACTCTCCAAACCTCAGTTTTCTGACTTCTAAGAAATAACAACACATCTCAGAAAGTTTTTTCAAGATCCAATGAGGTAGCACACATGAAATGAGTGGAATAGCACACAGCAGCACATAATGTGATGAATGGTTGTTGAAGTTGTTGATAATGCTGTAGTTACTAGTCAAAATATGATTTGTGCATTAACAAACCCTATGCTCAGATATGCCAAATAACTCATTTATTTAGAATATTGAACTAAAATTTACAACCAACGAAGTTAAAGCCAGTGAAGGCAAACATCTTACAGTCAAAGCAATTTGCATTTTCCGTCATACTGCATACTTTTAAGGAATTGTGGGACCAAATCCAAAGGAGAAAGGTGATTACGTTGATGATTATAAAGGCATTTTACAGAGGACCTTGTCCCTATCCTGCCCAAGTACCCTTAATTTCACCATTCCATTGTATAGGGGCCCAACTTCCACCTGCCAGAACCTACATTTCTTTACCTGAGTGCTTCCTGTGGCCACTGAATTTCACTTGTATGGTAGGCTGCAAGTACTAGGAAATTAACATTTCCCCCAATAGCCTTCAACCAATGATGGGAGACATGTATAAATAATATGCCAGTTTCCTCAACCCTGAATGGAATAACTCCAAGTCGTGTTTCCTAGGGCTTTCTAACAGATTAAACTACAGTCACCTACAGTGGTTTCTGGGCTTAATAAATATATCGCTATGATCTTTCTCCCCATTCCTTTGTCAGTTCCCCATTCTGATACCAGTATTTCCTTCACATAGTAAATGCACATAAATTATGTGTGTTTGAACGCTTATGTCATGGTTGGCTCCTGAAGAAACCTAAACTATAGACACATATAGACACATAGATTCTCTCTCTCTCTCTCTCCCTCTCTCTCTCTGTGGGTGTGTGTGTTTGTGTGTGTATGTGTGTATCTAAAATACATGCACACCTTGCAAGTTAAGGAGTCCACATGTCCTCCATACAAAGACCACCAGCAACTCTCCTAGAGTCCTATAGTTGCACAAGATGGGTTTATTACTTTTCTGCAGTGATGGGAAATGCACAACTAGGGAACAATGGGGTGTATGAGTAGGAAAAAAAAACAGAATTTGAGTTTCTGTTAAAGGATTTAAGGAAGGATTTAAGAACTTTGCCTTGAGTTGCTTGTCTTCAGTGAGTAAGGACAGTTCTATGATAGGGTGTCTTATCTTGTCTGGAAGGAGAGACTGGATTGAGGCAGAAACTGTAATGGTTAAAGAAACAGTATTAATATTAACCAGGATAAAGGAATATTTGATATTTTGTGGTTTGGGTAATGATGATATTTCTGTCTGTATTCAGACATGATTATGGAGTGAACTTGTTATGACTTTGATCCATCATGGTAACAAAGTTGCATTGTTTAATGCTGAAATTCTGTAAAATAGTTTATTTTCTTTATTTTTATATTTATTTTAAAGATGTGGGGTACAATTCAGAGTTAGGTACATAAATGGTCATCGTACAAATAAAGTTTGGGTTTATTTTCCACAGGAGAAGACCAAGGCATAACTGAATGCCAGGTCAGTTCCTGATAAAGGAGCTACTTATTGCTTTCTCTTTTTCTTATGTGTTTTCAATAACTACAGAAAACTTTCTTTCATCCCAATATACTCCCAAGTACAGCATTAAGAGGAACTGTCTCTGTTAGGTATCTTTTGATTTAAATAATGATATTTGTGCCGGTTTTAATATTCATCCATCTGAGTAATTTATAAATGATTTACATTTTAGACTGCTAAATATTTTTGAACCTGGCTAGTATTGAAATATTTGTTTCTTGCCTTTTTCAAACTGTATTTATATAGCAATATACATATTTGGCCACAAATCCACACCCACATACAGAGTACTTTCTAATCTATTCTTATTAAAGAGCTATTATATTCTTATTATAATGTTTTTCTTCCAAATTTCCAACTAAACCTAAATTTATGGAAGAGATTAGAGTAAGTATTGGATTTATTTTGCTAATCTTTTCCTAACAGGGTTGTTTGCTGTGAGGAAGAAAATATATGATACATAGGAATGCATTGTGGAAGTAAAGTCATTTCCTTGCTATTAAGAGAGCTTTGTTGTTGTTGTTGTTTTGTTTTGTTTTGTTTTCAGAGAGCTAAAGAAGAAGCCCAGCAAAAAGAAGCAAAAGTGAAACTACTTACTGAGTCCGTAAATAGTGTCATTGCTCAAGCCCCACCTGTAGCACAAGAAGCCTTAAAAAAGGAACTTGACACACTAACCACGAATTATCAGTGGCTCTGCACTAGGCTGAATGGGAAATGCAAGACTTTGGAAGTTAGTTGGTTTTCCTGTTCTTTGTCAATTACATGTCAATGTATGGCCATATGTGAAGTAAATTCTTAAACCTGTATTCTAGTATAAAACTACTTAGGCTTGAATTTCTCGCTCATGTTCTTACAAGTTATATGACTTTAAGCCAGTTGTTTAACTTGTATAAGCCTGTTTCCAATTTGTAAAATGAACATAAAAATAATAACTGATTTATAGAGTTGTTGAGAATATTAAATAAGTTATTCTATTTAAAGTACTTAGCTGCTAATTTTTCTTATCACTACTACTATTATTATTAGGTCACAGAAATCCTACACATATATTTTCTCTAGATTTATAGGCATTGGTCTGTGTTATTTTCATATATTTTAATGTACATAAACTTACTTAAGTATCTTACTGGGAAAGTATTCTGTGGAGAAGTACATTCACATTCTAATTACCCTTAATAATGGCTGCGCCCTGTAGATTTATTTTTTTGTAAGTCATGTTGCCTAACCAGCTCTTTTTTTTTCTTTTTTGACATTTTACATTATGTTTATTCATTGTCACAAGCCTTGCTTTATTTTCCCCATATTCCTTACATTCTAGCTTATGCTTATCTGAATATAAAGATTTCAGATGCTTCCAATAAATATTATGTAATTGCATAAAAAATAAATTGTGATCCTCCTTGTGAAAATGCTATGCCAAGGAGCACAAGCTATATTCACTACCATGCTGAATTTGAGTTGGACTTTAAATTAAGCCCCCTTCCCCCCACAAAGACTGAGCTATCTTTGTGAATATAGTTGGTAAAGAATTCAGATGCCCCATATTTTCAAGAACATTATTGTTTAATTAGCTTCAATTATTGAATATTTGATATTTAAAGGCAGATACTATTCAGACCAGTAAAGCAAACCTTTAAAAATATTTTAAAATGTATTTTTACCTAAAATACGCCAGATATTTCCAATACCATATGATAATTTTCTAATTACAAAATACAATCTATGAGTTTCCCTTTGATCAATTCTAACATCTTTATTTACCCATTCTTATTATTTTTTAATAGAATTCTTTCCTCAAACACTTGGCAAGTACCTTCTATATGCCAGAAATTCTTATCGTTTCTGAAAATATAACGGCACTTTTTATGTATCAGTGCTCTGTTTTCTGTAGAAAATAAAAGAAAGAAAAGGAAGGGAAGAGATGTGATGGTACTGTATAAATCTCAAGAAAGTCACAACTACTTCACTATCATGATACATGAGGGAGAGAATTTTTGTATCCAGAAAATTTTTTTCTGAAAATATTTCAATACAACACCTAAATATTTTTTATTTTTGTTCTTAATGTCTTTACATAAACGTTATTGCTTCTTATTATTCATGTTATTCATTTAATTGATACTCTGTAATCCATCAAAAATGTATTTTGAAGTGCACATTCCAAAGAGATCTTTTATTTTCATATTAATAACAAAATTTTCAGAACCATTTATTGATTTTTTTCTTCAATTTTCCAGTCATCTATAATGACTCTTCTAACATTTCCTATTGGTATTGAAATCAAGTTATTTATTCCTGTTTTATTCTTTCTTCACTGGTTTGAAATATATACTTTATCTTAATGGTATATTTAATTATTATCATGCATACATTAACTAACAAAATTCAGCAATATAGATATTTCTACACACCTGTCTAACAATAATATGGCAGAAATATTTGCATTGATTAACTCTGAATTTCTCTCATCCTTGTCTCATTCTTTCCATATTATTGTTGCCTGGCATTTCATGTGCACCATACTTTTTCTCCCAAATTAAAAATACCATTGCTGCTGCTACTAGAGTTGTAATTATTTTATATAATATTTATTTGGATTTTCCAATGCTATTTTGCCAATTTCTATGACTGCTTTTCTTCCTTTTCCTTCTGTGTTCAATTTCCTTGTTGCTCTTTCATTGAATGTGATTTGCAGATGAGCTCATATTTTGCATGATTGAAAAATGCCTTTATTTTGCTCTGAGTATTGGATAATGGCCTACTTGAGAATCTAATTATGTAGGGACAGTTATTTTTTACAACACTGAAACTCTTACTCCTTTGTCTTCTGAAATTTCTTGCTCTTAAAAAAACTGCTATTAAATTATTGTTCCTTTATCATTTTCTCTGTTCCTTTTAATTTTCTCTGTTTTCAATGGTCTTCAATGTTTCTCTATTTTGTCTATGTGTAAATTTGATTTCATTTATACTTTGTCACCTGGTGTATTAATGAGAACAGATAAATTATTTCTTTTTTTGTTGTTCTTCATTAACTTTGTGAAAATTATCTTATTTCTAATCTCTTCATTTTTTTCCTGGAGGAAACTTTTATTAGATATATGAAGACAATCTCATCCTATATTCTAATTATTGGCTTGCTTTAATATTCCATACATTCATATTTTTATCTGTTTGAATCTGAGTAATTTTAAAAAATCTGTCTGCAAGTTCTCATATTATCTCTTCAACTGCCTATGGCATAATTTACCCTCAATTGATATTCTCTTCTCTATCTGTATACACATTTATCTATATGTGTTTGCATGTTTATATTTTTTCAAATACCATATTTTCTACTTCTCCAGACTTTATTTAGTTCTTTTGCAAATTTATTACTTTTATGATCATCTGTTCTTTTGTAATTAATTATATTTCTTCTCTTAGATAATCTAAATATAGTCAGTCTGCTTGATTGAGAAGCTTCAACTTACTGAGTAATAAATACAAAACAGTTTTATTTTTCCAATAACTACAACCAAACATTTCAAACTCTACTTTCTGCCTGATAGTTAGGTATTAAATAGTATTTCTGTCTAATCTCATAACTTTATATTTACTCTTAGTTATTAAAATTTTGT
This sequence comes from Tarsius wallacei, assembly GCA_963574415.1. Taxonomy (NCBI): domain Eukaryota; kingdom Metazoa; phylum Chordata; class Mammalia; order Primates; family Tarsiidae; genus Tarsius; species Tarsius wallacei. The sequence goes on from CAUYQG010166841.1 coordinate 22,562, forward strand.
CTAGGCCGGGCTCGGTGGCTCAACCTGTAATCCCGCCCTTTGGGAGGCCGAGGTGAGTGAATTGCCTGAGCCCGCGGGTTCAAGACCCGCCTGGGCAACTTGGCGAGACCTCATCTCTACAATAAATCAAAAAAATTAGCCGGGCGTGGTAGCACGTGCCTGTAATTCTGGCTACTTGGAAGGCTGAGGCGGAAGGATCGCTGGAGCCCAACAGGTCAAGGCTGCGGTGGCCAGGAGCGGCCACTGCACTCCAGTCTGAGTGACAGAGACCCAGACTCAAAAAAAAAAAAAGAAAAGAAAAATAAGAAAATTTTGTCTAATTTAAATTTTGATCTCATACTTTACTTGAATAATCCACAAATTTAGATTAATTTTGTGGCCTCAGAACTCTATATAGAGGTGAGAGTGAGAAGTGGCCTTACAGTACAGTCCCCTTCTCTCACACAATTTCTGGATACTGAAGTTGGAATAAGGGAAGATAAAAAGGGAAATACTGTTTCCATGTGAATATTTTTTTCTTAGTTGGCCGTAATTGTTATTCCATTTTGTTAATGCCCACATACTTCTGAAATGACAAGGCTGTTTTTCCTTTTCTATATGATATCACCACTGATCTGGTTTTCTCTCTATAGAGTTGATGTTGGCTGTTGGAAATACAGATCTGCCTTATTGATATAAACTTTTAACCCCTTCCCCCAAATTTTCTAGGCATTCATGGTACCTTATAATATTTAACAATAATTTCAAGCAGAATCTTGCCAATAGCCATATACCACAAGCCCTTGAAGAGCACATTTTTTTGAACAACGCTTCAGTGATTCCCTGAAGTCTTATTTACCCACCACATATCAACTCAGAGAGCTTACAGGCACTAGAAGAACCCATCTTCTATTCCTTTTAGGAATGAGAAACTTGAAAGTATGAATGGTATTTGCCAATCTCAAGAAGATAAACTCTACTGGCATCAAATAAAACCAGGCTCCGCATATTTACTATAAATTTTTCTAAAATTGTTCTGTTATCTCTGTGTCATAAGGTGTGAGTTCTGGCATTTGTTGCATCTAATGACTGCCTTTAATGGCAGTGACTTTCCTACATGGTTTATGTTTTTTGTTTGTTTGTTTGTGTGCTCACCTATAGTAGGAATTGCCTTTCCTGGAAATCCCTTCTTCTCTGAACTGTTGGAGGTCCCTTATAAGTCATTTGTCTCCACCAATATCCTAAAGATGTTATGCTCTGCTCTATGTGTGATATAAAATTAAAATTCATTTCTTATAGTATTATGATAATTATAATGAACAATTATCATAATACTGTAAGAAAGGGATTGGCAGTTGAGGGAAACTGCTAGGGGAGGGAGGGCCACACATCATCAACAAGGGTACCTGCATAATCAACCTTTGTACACCTAACCCTGAATTTTACCCCACATCTTTAAAATTAAAAAAAATTTCAATTTCTCATAGGTGGATCTTTATTTTTCAACCAAAAATCAAATATTTATATATCAGCTTCCTTGCTAATTCCCTCCTTTCCAATTGGTAGGGATTTTCCACTTCTTGTTTCCAGAATGGATGACCCACCACTTTATTCCTTTCCATTTCCCTGGCATGTGCAAAACCAATGCCTCATTTTCCATTTCTATTTAGTATCAAATACTTCATCTTTTTATGTCATATGCCCTGTCTGATACGCCAGTATCTTGTTAAACTTGGTTTCCCTCTCAATACTTGCATTTTCCTTTTTTCCCCCCTGACACTCAAGGTTTTTAACACATGCTTTATAAATCAGCTATGAATCAAAAAAAAAATGTTCCTTTTATATTTTAATCAGCATCTTTAAATGACTGAAATAGAGGAGGGGCCTCATCAGTCCCATCTATTTTAAACAGAGGTTTATTTTTTCATTCGTACTCTCCTTCAAAGCCACTTTGAATTCTGTGATTTCAACATAATTTTAAGTTCCAAACTGTTAAGCTTAACAGTTATTCTAAGTGGCTTTTAGCTCCAATTCAGGCTTCAAGACTATATTTTATTTTGTAAAGGTGACCTGTAAAGCTGGTACATTCAGCTTCTCCAGCTGTGTCCTTCAGATGCATTGAGGACAGAAGAGGCCATCCATCCTGATGGTTAAATCAGCAAGGTAGTTCATTACTTCAATCTGCACCAAAGTTAATAAGACACATTACCAATTGCGTCCCCTTATCTTCAAAGCTCTAAGGTACCCTCGGGTATTTAAGAAGATATTTATATTTTCCCACTGGGATCTTTGCCCAGAATGCAGACAGCCTGTAGTCCAGCAGGAGCTGGAAATGACCCAGATTTAAGATTTCTACCACCTTTTAAAGCAAAATACTTAATTTCACTTTTTGTGATAAACTGTACATAAGACACCAAGCAACTATAAAAGCTTGGTATGCTTAAAAGGCAGGTTACACTGATACTTTTCATCAGATAGAGATAGCATCCTACCATCCATCATTTATAAGGCTATAAACAAAGGAGAAATATGGCAAATTTCACAGATTTTTAGCATCTTCTAAAATAAAGCTTCCTCTCTAGGCTTTACTTTTGGTGGTAGTTGGTGAGGGTAGAGGAAGTTGGAAAGAGGTGGTGGTAATTGCACCACTGTATTCTCTGTATTTATAGATTTGCACAATATTTACAATTTCAAAGCTGGCAGAAAATGACCATTTTTATATTCTTATCCTTTCTCTCATCTTTCTGGCTTTTACCGGACAGACATTATCACAGTCTAGAAACTTACCTTTCTTGTTCCTTTGCTTTAAAGAATAATTATACACATATGAATCAGAAACAATATATTGTCCAGTTTTATTTGTTTTAAATATTTTTAAAAATTTGTACTCTTGTAATATATAGTTTTCCATGACTTGCTTTTTTTGCCCAGCATTTTTGTGTTTGGGTTTCATCTATTATTCAGTCTGATACATTTTTTCATTGTTACTTCTGTATTCGCTGTCTAAAAGTGACTTAGCGTATTTATCTATTTTTTTTCTGGTGGACATTATGGCTGTTTTCTTTTTTCTGTTTTGATTTTTCCAAAAAGCGCTGAAGTGATCATTCCTGTTATTGTCTTTGTCATCCATGCAAAACAGTTTATTTGAGAATGTATAGCAAAAGGTAGAGTAGTTGTATTGTCAGATATGTCAATGTTTACCTTACTGAGAATGACAAATTGTTTTCCAAAATGGTCTTTCTAGTATACACACACACCAACAATAAATACAAAATTTTTGATGATGTTTATCTTCTCTCATACATGGAATTGTCAAACTTCTCATTTGTATCAGTCAACATGGGATATTATTTTAATCCTGGCTTACATTCCCTTGGTTACTAATGAGGTTACACATGTATTCATCTTCATTGTACATCTACATTGCTTCTTGAAATTCTGGTTCAAGTCTTCCTTTCATTTTCTATTGGGTTATGTGTTTATCTTTTAATTGACTTGGCATTTTTTCATATTTTTATTCATTAATTATAAAGGTGATTTTTTAAGTTATGAAGATTCTTAAAAAATTTTTTGTGGTGTCTTGATGAATACAAGGCATTAATTTTAGTGCAGTCAAATTTAATCATTGCTTTTCTTATGGTCAGTTTTTTGCAAAACGATTTATTTAAGATATTCTTCTCTATTCCAAGGTCAGATTTTCTTCTAACAATCTTAGAAGTTTTGCTTTTTCATATAGGAGTGTATATATATATATATATGAGTAAGTCTCACTATATACATCAAGACCACTTAAAAATCAAATCTTTGAAATAGATGTAATATTTTTTATAATACTTCAAGGACATAATAAGAAATGTGGAAAAAGAATACATGATGTTTACCACAAATTTATAATAGCAAACAAAATTAAAGTAGTCTAACTATCCAATAAATGTACATTTTTAGGGAAACAAAGATTTAACCACTTAAATTAAATCTTAGGTTTTCATTAAAAATATGTTTTCTTAGTTACATGGAAAAATTATATAATACAATGTTTGGCCAAAAGAGAGCTATAGTCAAATACACAGTTTAATTTTAACTGTGAAATTATTTAGACATTATAAAGTTAAGAGGTGTTCATGATAATAGTTGATGTGTGAAGAAGGTAGGTTTATATATGCACTTTTTACATGTGACTTTATTTTTCTATTTACCAGACAGCAATGTTGGTGAATATTTTTATTTAAAATAGTAAACCACTAGATCTTAAATTTATTCATTATTCATGTAATAAAATGTTTCCTTAATGATTTGTAATTATAGAGGTATTAGATAATCAAAATGACTATTTGACTTTTAAATTATTGAAAAGGAAAGGTAAAATATTTAAAATACAATGTTATATTTTCAGACGTTTTAAAATGGAATGACAAAGTCTCATATTCACTCTTCTAGCATAATATTTAATCTGTTATATCCATTTGTTTCTTAGGAAGTTTGGGCATGTTGGCATGAGTTATTGTCATACTTGGAGAAGGCAAACAAGTGGCTAAATGAAGTAGAATTCAAACTTAAAACCACTGAAAATGTTCCTGCCGGAGCTGAGGAAATCTCTGAGGTGCTAGATGTAAGTTGAGAATTAAACCAAATGATAATTTATATGCAATATTGAAAGAGGTCAAGTATCAAATAAAAAATAAATTCAAAGAACACTGTGCAGGAGAATGTAGTTACTACTATGTATCACTCAGCACTAGCACTTTGGATAAAACCTTCGTTCCCTCAAAGAACCTTCCAGATCTCAAGGTTTTAAAAAAGGTTTAAATAAACTATCACAGAGGACATTTGCCTTTTGTCATATCACTAAGTTCTATAGATATTTCACCTTCTTAAATCTACCAGAAATCTGCAGACAGTTTGAATGCACAATTTTGCTCCTGTAGAGTACAGTTAAACTGGATGATAACATGAGACATTATTTCTTATTTAAAAAATATTTAATTGAATTGGAATATATTTTAAAATTATTTTAAAACACAGATTTATACCTTAAAAATATTTTGAGCTATAAAATGGTCATGTTTTGATATGTAAAATATATCTGTAAAATGTTTTTTAAAGTATAATTTCAAGTTTTATTTTAGAGACTTATAATAAGTAAATGTTGAGTTTGCAGGCTGGGTGTAGTGGCTCACACCTGTAACCCCAGCACTTTGGGAGATCAAGGTGGGAGGATTACTTGAATTCGGGAGTTTAAGACCAGGCTTGGCAACATAGCAAGACCCCAATCTCTACACAAAATTTAGAAAAAATAGTTGTGCATGGTAGCATGCTCCTGTAGTTCCAGCTATTCTGAAGCTGAAGTGAGAGAACTGCTAGAGTCCAGGAATTCAAGAATGCAATAAGGTATGATTGCACTACAATGTAGCCTGAGCAACGGAGTGAAACCCAGTCTCCTGAAAATAAAATAAAATAAAAACACAAAAAGAAAAAAAGGAAATAGACTTACTCTATTTACTATTTCAAGTAAAATTAATTATTTGACAAGTTCAATACTGTTCATCCAGGAAGACATTTTAATAGCAAAACCCTGACAAGAATAGGACTTTTGACTTCTAAGTTTTCTTACTACTAAAGGTTTCTATAATCGATTTCTTAATTTTGTTAGGGTAGCCTTATCGACCGAAAAGCTTCCTCAAATTCATTCTACTAGGTTAGTGCCGATGTAAGGAATAGCTGATAGGAGGTTTGTGATGACGGTAGCGCCTCAGAATGATATCAGTCCCCATGGGAGGACGTAGCCTATGAATGCTGTTGTTATTAGTTCATCTTTTTTAAAAAAAATTAACAACCAGTATGTCATATAGATTTATAAAATTATATATTTAAAATAAATATTATGCAGTTAAGACATATTAGAAATAATAAAATACATAAGTTAAAAGGAAAATTATTAATAATAACATTATTCTATTAAAATATGATGGTCTTTTAAATATTTTAAAGGGTGTACTCATATATTTTTTTAGAAACGTGATTGAGAAGTCTCTATATTTTGATTTTCTCAAACCTTAACAGGAAAATATATTGGGGTTGCTTAAAATTTGATACATGATAGCTATGCGAGAAAGGAATTACAGATATGTATTGGGACATTCCCATTTCTTTAAAACAAACATATGAAAACAACAGAGCATTGAATGGTTAAAAAATAATGCCCATCCTTTATTTTATAGACATGTTTGAGATCCAGTAAGATGATATTGAATTACTTGTTTTCTAGCATGCCTAAAGTTGACAATGAGATTCTTCTTTTCTTTATAATGTAGTGAGGCAAATTTGTCAATTTTGAGCAGCATATCAGGGATTATTGGGCTGCAGTTAACATAAAATCAGACAATGGCATAAGCTCATAAAATGATCTTTTCTCATCACAAAAAGAAGACTGGAGGGAGGTTACCCAGGGATAATGACAGTTCGCCAATATTATGAGCCACTCTGGATCTTTCTTTGGACTCTCCTTTCCTGAGCACAAAGTATCTCGGCCTCATTTTTATTGTCTCGCACTCCGTATATGGCTGGTTGACCTCCAGGCCATGTGTGTGTGAAAAAGTGCGAAGGACAAAGGAATTTCTTCTTGAGATAATGTTCCTTTTTTTTCATTTAGGAAGGAAACCTGCTCATGAATTTCAATCTGCACATATTTCCAGAATCATGTCAACTGGCTACCACTAGCTATAAGAGAAATTGAGTGATTGAATATTTTACCTTCCTAGGTTTTAGAATAGAGGACATCAAGGAAGAAGGGAACTGTGAATCATTTTTCAAGTGCTCAGTTCACAATTCTGACCTACTCTGTGAAGAATCATACAGAGTAACATGCTTTTTGAAACAAAAATGTTCCATCATGTTTTATTATCCCAATTAAATTTTACTTTAAATTGCTTATGGCTTGATTATGTGTAAATCAGAAAATACTGAGCATTTTGTATTAATTCAGTGTATTTAGAAAAGGATGAAAAATAGTAATTATTGCAAATGTGTTTCAGTCACTAGAAAATTTGATGCAACATTCAGAGGATAATCCAAATCAGATTCGCATACTGGCACAGACCCTAACAGATGGCGGAGTCATGGATGAACTGATCAATGAGGAACTTGAGACATTTAATTCTCGTTGGAGGGAACTGCATGAAGAGGTATGAGGATAAGTGAAAAATTTCTTTAATCTAATTTGCATAAATGTGTAGCAGATTCAGACCTCTCAGATAAAATGAGTTGTACTTTAAACATTAGCTCAGCTTCCAGGTTTTAGAGACCATCTAATGCCAGACACTGGCTGAATTCTTTACATCTTTATATAATTTGATCTTACAAAAACATTGAAAACTAAAATTTATAACAAGTAATTGAGATATACTGAGAACACTAATGTTCTTAGGTCTGTATATTAATAAATAGTTAATAAAGAAATCAAAGTCTGATCTTACCTGACCACAAAGTTTATTTCCCTACTCAAGAGTAACCAGCATGTATGAGTATCTTCTTCCTTTCTTCATCTCTCTCTCTCTCTCTCTTTCTCTCTCTCTTGCTCTCTCCCCCCCCCACCCCATACACATGTTTTGTTACGGTCACATGTAATCGGCTGATAATATATGCAACTCCATTAGTATCTCAAATATTGCTCATTCTTCCCCAATAATACAAAATGTTATTATTTATATATAATGGGTGAACGTTCATAGTTCATAATTCACACACGGCATGATTTTTTCTATCAAAATTAAAGTAAATTAATATAATTCTCCTAGTCAAACAATGTTTGCATACTCTCTCCTAAGTCAAGAATGAATTATTTGTCAAGAAGAAAATCTATTTCATAAAAATATTTGGTTTCGTATCCATGTACTGAGTGCCTCTTCTACAAGTGGGATATTGTTCTATGATTCGGTACTATGTAAGAAAAAAATTATATTCTTCATAACTTAAATATATTGATTAGTTATGCAAAAAAGTTATTACCTAGCGTGTGCAGGACATAAAAACAAGCAATATTTTAAGATGTAAAGAAACTAAAGAAATTAAAGATAGTAGTAACTAGCAAAGTTTGTAAGAAACTGTTCAAAATTTAAGTGGGCAAAAACTTTGACACGCTTATCAATTGAAAGGAAATTCCTGAGTAGGAGAACCTCTTCTCTCTCTGATCCTGAAAAGAAGTAGGAGGGTGGAGCAGATCTATGCAAATGTGCCAGCAATAGCATCCAGTCCTTAATCCTGCCTTTATATTTGGTGAGTAGTTTTTCCACATCAACCTAAGGGGTCAGGGACAAGAAAAGAATTCCAAACAGTCCCTTGGCCCTTCACCATTGTTGCACTGTTATTAGATGTGAGTAAAAGTAGACATTCCTAGGTGGTAACTATATTGAAGGTCATTTAAATTTGGATTTTGGTATCAAAATGGAGTGTGTTTTTATTTGTATTTGAATATTAGTGTCAGGTAAAAGATTGTATTTTGAGCAAAAAATCAAAAGTCAAATTGTAAAAGTGACTTTGGCTTAGCTGCAAAAAGATTAAAGGTTTTTTTAACTTTTATATTTTTTATTTTAAAGATGTGGGGTACAATTCAGGGTTACGTATACAAATGTTCATTATGCGGATACCCTTGTTGATGAGGTGGACCACCCCTTCCCTGGCAATTTGTTTCCCTCAACTGCCAATCCCAGCCCCCTCCCCTGACAGTTTCCCATTACTGCCAAACGCTTTCTTATAGTATTGTAATTGTTCAAGGTCCGCTTATGAATGAGAACATATGGTACTCTGTTCTTTGTTTCTGTGATAGATCACTGAGTATGATAGACTCTAAATCCCCATCCAAGTTGCTGCAAAGTTTTAATCTTTAACGTTTCTCACTGTCCATAGAAATAGATTACTCTCTAACCTGATTTTGATATCAGCTCCACTTATGTAATGACCTTGCAGTCCTTTATTACTGCAAATTACTTATGACCTTATACTTCAAAAGGCTTTGGTATGAAACCTGATATTTTCCCAATAAATAACAATTTGATTCAACAACAAACTTTGATTGAGTACCTCTTCTATAATATTTCAGTCTGAGTTGCTAAAGCATGGAATTTTGAGACAGAAAAACTTGAATTAAGCTAACCCCTTGTATTAGTCAAGGTCCAGACAGGGTACAGAAACTACACAGTGACTTGAATAGGGAAAGTTTAATGCAAAGAAATATTAACAATTTACTGGGAATTAATTTTTAAGAAAGGATAAAAGAGAACTCTGAAGAATGCCCTAGGGATGATAAATATTGCCTAAGAAGCAAACTGACTTGGAAAAATAAACTCTCTACCCAAACTTAAATTCAAAACTCTTAAGTCTATTTGGAAGGAGTACATCTGCGGCCCCTGAGATGGCAAATAAATTTGCTTGGTTGACCTGACTCTGAGCTAGTCCATAGTCAGTGGGCTGAAGCTAATGCGAAGAGAATATTGGGGTGGAGTGCTGACAAAATTCACAGGAAAGTAGCCCATGGAGCATGCTGTTGAATTTGTGGGAAAACTGGCTGGTGTACCCATTGGACTTGCCGGGAAGCCACTGAACTTGGAAAAACCAGATGGCATTCCAGAAGGCTATTAATTTGCGACCCATGCTAAGCTTGCTGCTCAGGCACTCATAGAACTTATCAGGCACTGCCATGAGGATATTGCTGAAACTCTTGGTGGAAGAAGGGATGTGGTGATGAAATGAGCTGTACTGGGCATACCATAGGCCTATCTGGAGCCACAGGAATGAGAATTTAAAAAGCACATTGAACAGAGAAATCTTTACTTCCCCCATTGTCACTCCAGCGCCATTTACTGACAATGCTTTACATCATGTCAGCTGGTAAAGGGAGAAGTGTTCCAGTATCGAAAACAGGACAGTGTTGAAAGACAATAAAATGATAACTAACACATCACTCTACAATTAATTGGTTTGTGACCTTGGGTAACACTTCCTCATTTGTGATGATAGATTCAGTTGTAGTGGGTTCTTGTGAGCAGAATATAAAATATTGCAATGAAAGTGTTTACGTAGTACATGTTCAATAAATGATTAGCATTTTTAATTTTACTAAATCGTATGCTGGAGTACCCATTATTAAAAGAATGTTTGTGTGCATGTTTGTACACATATGTGTGTGAATATCCCGCAAAGTGGAGGGATAGGTAAACAAATGCGTATATTAAAATATGAAAAATAGTGAAATGTACATGCACCCATTGATTAAATAAAATGATAAGAGAGAAAAACAGGTTTTAAAATATCCTCTGTCTTCAAATTGGAAGGGGTTCTACTTCTAATTCAATAGTCAATTAAGCATAATGCTAAAATAACAATAAATATGTGAAATAAATATACTAGAAACTATCAGTCCTGTCTATACTTATATTAGATATTTAGCCAGTAATGATCTCACAGTTATTTGACAATGAAAATGAAGCATATTTGGTGCATCAGGGCTCTCATGAAAACCACATCACATTAAAGATAATATCCTTCTCAAATTCTGTTGTGCTGTTCTTTATTAAGCTGATGTGACTTTAAAGACTCAATGTTGAGTTAAAATGATAGGTAGTAATCGGGCTTTTGTACTTCTCAGACTATAAGCTGGGCACTTTGATCAATTCCAAACTACTTAGGTAATAAAGAAACACCTAATAATCTGCTAGCTAAATTAATTCTTTGGATGTTCCCACTGACTATCTAGTTAAAAAGACTGGTGTTTTGATGCAGTAGATGGAACCTTGGGATAAATTATCTGAGGAGCTGAAGAAACAAAATGATTACAATAACATTGTTTTAAAATTGATTTTTTAAAGATCAAGTTGTACATAAATATGTTACAGTCAATAATTCTGAATTTGTTTTAAGCCATATATTCTTGGGGTTTTTTTGTGTGTTGGCTAAAGAAAAAGAGTTTTTTCTATCAATAGAGAGCCTTTTCATTTAAAGATGAGCATTAACCCATTTTCTTCTCAATTAAATGCCTATGTCAGAAGTTGGTATTTTTTTTATTGCCTACCTAATGTTTCTTACAGCTGCAATTATGTAGACCTAAGGTAGCATTCAATTGCCAGTTAAATCAATCAAACAGCCTGAGTTTTTATTGCCTATGAATATTTAAAAGAGATAGGCTAGATCCCATTCCTAATTTCAGAGTGTGAGTTTGCATTCAAATAAGTAATAAATTATTTTTACCACTTTAAAAATGATCTTTCATTCTTAATAATCATACAGCACTACATTTTCTATTCACAGTAATTATTTGAAAGATGGTTGGCAAACCAGAAAAAAACTTCAAAAGTCATACCAAAACATATAGTTTTTACAACTATTATAATAATTTTATTTTACACCAGAGTAACCAAGCTACAGAAAATGTTTTAGTAATACAACAAAATATATAATAATAGCATCAATAATATATGGTTACAAAGGCTCAGGTACTGCTCTAAGTGTCAGATATGCATTTTCTAATTTAGTTCTCACAATACCTTTATGATATGAGGCCATTTATATCTCATTTTATAGAATGGAAAGGGTATCAAAGGTCATAAAGCTAGGAAGAGGTGATTGGGCATTTAGACTCGTCTTTTTGCACTTGAAGACTGGACACATGACCATTTGGTCACACCATTGCCCACCTCTGTGATCCTTTGCTTATATCAAAAACAAAAGGTGCCTACTAAGAAGTGAGTATTGCAATTAACTAGTTTCCCAATTTTTAAAGAAAGCTCACAACATGAGCTTAAATGTATTAGAGCTGACTAATTAAAAGGAAACATTTTAGAGTTTTAAATATTAAAACACACATTTAGAAGTCCAAAGCCTTTGCCAGTTCTTTTGATTAGTGATTATTTCATCTTTCTTGTGGATTATTAATGTCCTCATTTCAGTCCCCTTCAAAGCTGTCTGTAAGTTGTTTCACTTGACATTAAATAGCAGACAGAGTAAAAGAGAAGAGACAAAATCTAAATTGGTTAATTCTGCCATAATGGTAACCTTCGTGATAGGCAGCTAGAGGGGCCTATTAATTGTTCCAGGTAATTATGACTTTGAATCATTCCCTCAGTGTCACATCTGCCTTAGCATAGATAGATCAGAATGGACAAATATTGATTGAAGGAACACTGCAAAGTAATCTAGGAAAATAAGTGACATGATATTAGTCATGAGGTCTAATTTTATTGGAAAGCCATTCCTCTAATAAAATAATATGCTTTATGGTTTTATCAATGTTTAATTTTAGAAAACATCAGCCTATAATAATATTAATAGTAATAGCCACTACTTATTGAGTACTGTTTTATGTCTGTCCTTTAGCTAAGCAGTGATAAACAATCTAGCCCTCATATTAGTTATGAGATAGTCTTGATTATTTTACTTTATAGATGTTGACATGAGTCTGACTTTCATTGTCAGGAATGAGACCAACTAAGTCTTCTAAAATGCCCTTTGCAAAACTTCAGGTTGTTGGGGGAGAAAATGGATGAAACAAGCCATACAGATGAAACAACTATGAGCACTGTCCTTTGTATTGCCCTGGAGTTAGGCACTAATACTAGGAGCCCAGATTTTAGCTGAATTTGGTGGAAAAGAAACCTTATCTGCTGGCTCAAGAAAATCAGGGAAGTAATCAGAGATCCTACATAAAGCTGAGGTTATATTGTCAGCAAAATGATTGACAAGGAGAATTTGATATGTCTGCAGAGAGCAACAACATAAAAATGCATCTATATCCATTCTTACTGTGAGTAAAAAGACTAATTATAATCTACTTAACTGAAAATGTGTAACAATAGACCTATTATTTGTGAGGATCTATGGAGTGTGTATTATCACCAAGGATCAAGTAATACACAAACAGAGATTAAGTTAAAGTAGCACCAGATTAGTAGCACCCTAGCACTAGTCAAAAAAATGCAAATTCTTTGCAAGAAAAAATGCCCTAGTCCTCCTGGATAAAACTAAATAAAATTTGAGTTCAACACACACACACACACATACACACACACACACACACACACACACACGACAAACCATCCTGAAGGGAAGTCAGCATGAACACAGGGTAAATTCAGGCCACCTCTCCTAGAATTTCAGATTTTAGAATTGCCAGATGTACACTATAAAATAGTAGGTAAACTATTAAAGAAATAAATACTGTTGCAATTTTGAATAAGAAACAAAACACTATGAAAATTGAATACTATTTGAAGAAATCAAATTAAAATACTAAAATTAAAAATATTCTATTTTTAAATGAGTACATTTAATGTGTTAGTTGAAAACTGAGATAATATACAATTAAAAGATAACATATCTTACCCAAGGCAATCTACAGATTTAATGCAATACCCATCAAACTACCAGCAACATTCTTCTCAGACCTAGAAAAAACAATACAGGAATTCATATGGTTTCATTTTAATGTATAAACATATTTTGTATCAGGTGAAGCACAATAACTTGTTTAATTATTAGCATGTGATAAAGTTAAACTAGAACACAAACAATTAAATTCCAACTAGTGTAAAGCTCTTAACTGACCTTCTTTTGTACTTGAGACAGATTAAGTTGTTAATATATACATTATAACAACAGCAACCAACTACAACAGTAACAACAGAATGAGACAAGGGAAAACTGTCTTCCAAGGTCTGACAGTTCTCCTTGATTCTGGCTATATTCTACTTAACCAAACATATTTCCCACAACTACTCTACTCAAATTGGCCACTCTGGGAAATCTAATCTCCCTGTGACTAAGGTGGGCTTTTCTATATCCAACTAATTACTCTTACTGTTTCCTTTATTAACAATGCTACTTCTGTTCTTCTCAATGTCTGCCAATTTCACTCATTCTTTAGGGTCTTAAGCATACTAGTCCATGAAACTTTTGTCTATTTCCTCTAATTTACATTAACATCTCATCTAATTTTATTCCTCTACAATAAAATTTGATGTTACTGTATTGTACTATGTCTTTTTAATTGTCCTTGAGTTCCCAAGTGGTTTTTCTTCAGCAAGACCATTCCTTCTTTCTAGGGTTTTATATCCTTGTTATGGAAACAAATTAATGAAAATAATATAAGCTTTAGAATTAGATAGATCTAAGCTCAAATTTCAGTTTCATGCTTTATCAACTTTGGGCTATAGGTTATTACTTAGTGTCTCTAAACCCTCGTTTTGTTTTGTGAAATATTCCATATTGGTTCCACCTCATAAGGATGTCGTAGGCATGATATGAACTGTAATATGCAAAAAAGTATCTTACAATGCTCTGTACATTGCAAATTCTCAATAAATGCGAATCCCCATATTCTGTTCTCCTTAACACCTTAGTATCCACTCAAGGATTGGACTCACAATAGGAGTTGCCACATGCTATGTAGACAAAAGCAGAAAAAATGTAACAGGTTATGAATATCTACACCAAATTTATCTGTTTGCTTGTTTTTCTATTTGCAATATCCCCACTGTGACTCACTTGATTTTCTGAAATGTCCTTCTTAATCAAAGTGCTTCATGGATGGCAATTTTGCAAATTGAAGTGGATTAAAATTAGTATTGTGAGATAATTTTATGACACCCTCGACCCCCACCTGGAAATAATTGGAGACACCCTGGGGGATCACAGATTTGGTCTCAGGAATCACCACTCTCTATGTTGCTTCGCCGGTGTGTTTATGAGAACTAAATTGACAGGAGCAGTTCATTAGGAGAGCATGATTGAATGTGCATGGTTTGCTGATAAACTTGCAAACTCCTAGGGAACCATGAAAAATGTCCTCCTTCTTCCCAAAATGTTGCACATAAAAGGTAAAAGTATAGATGTGTATGTACATTTGTGTTTAATAAAAATGAATTAGAAATAAGGTGCTCCGCATAGCCAGTTCTAATAGAAAATTTGTCAATATCAGGGTAGGCATTTGGAGATCCCTTCAATACATTTTATATCTTCTTCTCATATGCTACCTAAAAGGAAAAAAAAAGTCATACTCCCACTTTGTATTTTGTGCCTATAAGGTATACATAATTCAAAACATGAAAGCAACACAGAATGAAGGAGCAATAAAAACTCTCAGCATCACTTCTACTGAGTGCTCATTGAGGTCCCATGAATAAAGGTGAAGACCCCTCCTCAGTATTAGACTACCAAGGGTGGGGCAAAGAAAGAGGCAATTGGACCTGAGTTGGACCAGTGCCTAGCATGGATTTCTGAAGAGCTGTCTCACTAAAACTCACTAGTATATGAGCATTTTTATTAACTATATATGCCTTAGAGTTGCTTATGGAATTTGTGCTTTGTACCATTAACTTTTTCAAGCATTTTGAAATGTATCATTTTGCTTCTCAGCACACCAAGTCAGGGGAAGCATTCTGTAGAATTATCCCAACTTCTTTGAGCATTTAAAGGTCATTCTATGGCTGTGGCTGTGCTCATTAGCAAATGATCTGCACAGTAACTCCTCAGCCTAGAGGGCTCACAACAAGAAGAGACCTCATTAGGAAGTCCACTGACATTCCCTTCTTCTCTTTTCATCTGTTCACTCCTTCCAGAGCAAATCATATGCCCCTCCAGATCTGCCTCCTTTGGCTATTGGCCTAAACTGATGGAAGTCAGCCACACAGGAGTCCTGGGTTCAGGAGAAGTACTCTTCTTTGAAACCCCAGACACCCTCTCAGTACTAATTACAGCAAATGTCTCAGGCAGGTACCATGTCCTGAAGCCAATGACAGTGGGTCAAGGGTTAGAGCTCTAAGGGCATCCCCTCTTATGTTTTATGAAATATTTTTTATCTTAATATTTTCTCTCTTGTCTTCGCCATGAGGACTTTCATGCAAGTCAGAACATGAAAATAAAGTTTAGTTTGGAAAATTCAGTCACTGTAACAGATATATATATATATAATGGAATTAATAGCTTATGCAATACAAGGGGGTACCCATAAAAACCCCAAAATTATATTTTGGAGGGTGAGTTCTTTGTGGTACACTCAGAAATTGTTCCTCCAGATACATGGTCAACCAAAGATTTTATCTAAAAGTTTTGAGAAGGTTGCATCATGTTTTGTTGATGAAACATCCCTAGTTGTGGCAAACAGGTGACTAGTTCTTCCACCATTACAATGCACCTGCCTATTCACCTGATCCTGCTCCAAGCAACTTTTTTTTTTGTTTCCCCAGATGAAAAAAGTCCTCAAAAGGAAACATTTTGCCGATGTGGAAGAGGTGAAACAGAAACTGTAGAAGCACTAAAAGGCATCAAAATTGACATGTTCAAAAACTGTTTTGAGCAGTGGAGAAAACATCTGATAAGTGCATTGCATCAAACAGAGAGTACTTTGAAGGTGACTGAAGTTTAAACATGTAAGAATAAATACACAACTTTTTATAAATAAATTTGGTTTTGGGGGACCCCCCCCTTATAGTATTACTAATAGTTAACATTTGTGGATTGCTAAATCAAGGAGAAACACTTTATTTGTATTCTGTAATTTGATCCTCATAGCAATTCATAGGTATGATTGGTCCTCCTTTTTAAATTGAGGAAACTGGCTCATGATAAAAAGTAACTTGTTCAAAACCAGTAAGTGGTAGCGTCAGGTCTTAAATTCCAATCTGTATTATGTCATAGCTTGTGCGTTTTCCACCATACTAGGTTGCCAATAAATGAATGAATGAATGAATATTTTTAAGCATAAGGGTATCCATTGAGATTGCCTTTTAAAAAAAACCTTTGTTATTTAGGGGAAGATCTGATGTGCTAAGAGGTATCCTGGAAGTCATAATGTGGTACTTTTTAGACTCTTTTCACCCTGCACATTCTTGCTTTAGATCAAGTCTCCTTTTGCCCATGAAGATAAATCTTATTGATTATGTTGATATCGGCAATAAAATCTGAATTGTTCCTAACTGAGATGCATCCTTTGATAGTGATTTGTTCTTTCCTGTGCATTCATTGGGTTTGGTCTTCTTTCTTTTTAGTAAGCAAAATGTAATTACACTTGAAGGCATAGCTTGAATTTCATTCCCCAGTGCCCCAAGCTTTCTCTTTTCAATCAATCTACGTACAGAAAATGTTGAGTTAAAATAGGTCTGGAGGTATTTTTGTTTGTCTGTTTATTTTTAAGCATATAACTAGAGAGTTGGATCCCAAGGTTCTGAGTGGGTTTTTGCAAGGTCAAAGTGCTGCAGAGAACTGACAGCGGGTAAGAGATCTGAGTGAAAAAAAAAAAAACACACACACAATAGGCTGAATAAAAAATGGGAATGTTGCAAATATATTTTAGTTAAGTAAATATAACCTTAGTTCTGTACTAGTAGAGTGCCATTAGGTGTGAGCCTCTGTTTCCATATGCTTGATTAAGTATTTGAATGTTGAAATTATGCTTTTTGGAGGTAGTTTTAATAAAAGTACACTTTATAAAAATGAGTAGAGATATGGTGGTCACATTGGATATAAGCAATAAATGTCCATTTATAAAAATGATAATCTATTCACTTATTTGTTTGGATTATCTGAGTCCAGACAATCTTTCTGAAGCTCAACTTTTTCATCTGTAGTATGAAAATAGTGTTACTGGCTTTGTAGTTTCTACCATGCTATTCTACTATTTGGAATGGCATGACGTAAACTGAATAAATTTTGAAATCAGCCATACTGGTCTTCATAAACGGTACATGTGTCAGTAAAAAAGTAAGAAAACTTAACAAGCATCTTAAACTTTATTATGCTCAATTTCTTCCTATGAAGATAGTATTACCTGCCTTGCAGGAACTTTGTAAGCCTTCAAGCTGATGTGGTAATATACTACTCTACTAATCTTTATTTGATAATTAGTAGCAAAAATAGTTGCTATTCTAACATGGCAGTTTGGAAAGTTGAGACAAAAGTAAGGTAGAAGCGACTAGTAGTAAGCAATTAGTAAACTGGGACACATAGTGACCCCGAATGTCTGTTTTGTTAAAGAAGTGGAGAATATCATGACGGATGAAAATAAAAACAAGACTGCATCAAATCTACAGAGAGGTAGCAGAATTTGAGAGAGGTTTATCACTCTCTCAATATCCGGCTTGTCCTGATTTTTTCTCAACTACCTATGCCAAGGCAGAACTTCTTTACTGTTGTGCTAAGGAGGAGTTTAAAAGTGAATTTGAGATATTGTTCCACTGAAGACTCAAATTTGTCATGCAAGGGCCTGTTGCCATGATGATCACGTCTGTTCCTGGCCAGTTCAACAATTCTATCCAATGTTTTGTAGAAGCATGCCAAATAATTTGGCTGTATTATATGGATAACATTTTTACATACCTGTCTAGAAGACACCATCAGAACCAATCTCATGTTGCCTTTTATCTTTCATGCCTTTGCCAAAAGACCTCTGGCTACTCACAGAGCCATTAGTCTAACTCAGGTTCTCTTCCTTTCCTGACCCACTGATCCAGTGGTTCTCAAAGAGTTACCTTTAGACTAACAATAGTAGTGTTATCTGGAAACTTGTTAAAAATGCAAATTCTAAGACCTTACCCATTTCCACTGAATACAAAGATCTGGATTAGGACCAAGCAATCTGTGATTTAACATGTACTCCAGGTGAACAGGATGCACATTGACATATGGCAACCACTGCACAACTCTTCTTTTTAAAATTTTACTTTAAAGCTATGGGCTACAATTCAGGATTAGATATACAAGTGGAAACACAAAGTCTGTTACCAGCTAATCCCCATTGCCTGATCAGATTTCCAAATCTTTTGTTTGCTTTCTTGTTCTAATTTAACCCTGGACAAACTCTGATGAGGTTATTCCTTTATTGCCATACTCTCAAGTGCTTAAAACATGTTTTCAAAAACTTCAAAATATATTTTCATTACAAAATAGAAGTGGGGTACAATACAGGGTTAGGACACAAATGTTCATTATGCAGGTACCCTTGTTGATGAGGTGTGGCCCCTCTTCCCCTATCCTTACTTTTATCGCAATTTCCTTCTTGTGGTTTTCAGCTTTAAGACCACATATGCGTCTTTACACGATATAATTTTTATTGCCTTTTTTTCTTAATTTGACATGTCTTTTAAATCTATCTTTAATGTACAGGTTTATTACCCATTCATTTTCTTTCTTTACAACTTATGTGATTAAAAACCAGGTCATTTGACATATAATCCAAATTAGGTTGTACTTACCACATATTCATGGTACACTTTAACATGTTCCTCTGTGCATCACAATTATTATCATCATTGATACTCCATTGGTTTCATCTTTGTACAGTGGGTGCCTCATCAAGTTGGGCTTTAAATATTTTTTCACGTGAACTTAAAGGTCTTCCATACCTTGGCATACCAGAGTGTGACATGGTGTTTAGAGTGCATCCTATACATTTTCTGCACCAGAACTTAAATCAACTATTACTCTAAATCCCAGTGTCTATTTTTGACAATATTTTTTTAAGAATATGATCTGGTGCTAGGACCACTCATGGCTACTGTGACAAATGGTAAAAAGTGACAACTTGTAGAGAAGGAAAATTAGATTATCATCAGGTTTTGTGAACATGACATTTTCTGTGAGAACAAAATAGAATAACATAATTAAAGGAAGAATGTGAGCCTTAAGAAATTTATAGCCAGCAAAACTCGCTTTCAGATATAAAGAATACAGATGATCTGTTATCAGCAAGAAAAAAAAAATTGAGGGAATATTTTACTCATCTGTTTTGTTTTTTTTTTTCCTGAAGAATCTACTGAATAATGAGCTTCAGCAACCAAAGTAACTAGAGAGACACCAACATAAAGATGGTTGGTAGGCATCATGCATAGTATATCTATCTATAACATTTTTTTTAACCATATATGTATCTTTGTGTGAAAGAAAAGAAGATACAGATCTTATAGAGAAGAGACTAAGTTAAAGTTAAGGTTTGATAGTCTTTACATAGCAGGTGTCAGTGTGAAGTTGAGAGGTATTTTAACTTATATAGCTCTTATAAATCATTTATTTTTTTCTAGATACTCAAGGGAATTTTTCTTATTTTTGAAAGTCCCGCAATGTAGCTAGATTATCCCAATGATGTAGCTAGATTCTGGGTTGATATTTTCATTTTTTTTGTTTTAATTTCAGAATTTTTTTGTATTGTAGTTTTCAGTATTTTTTCTATTTATTTGAGTTGGTCTTCTTCTTCAGAATCCTTATTGCCTATTTGTTCAATTTTCTTAGCCTATCTTCAACATCTTATCACTCTTTTTCTTTTTTCTTTTCTTTGAGTTGGAGTCTCTGTCACTTAGGCTGCAGTACAGTGGCATGCTCACAGCCACCGCAGCCTTGACCTGTTGAGCTCAGTCATCCAAGTGGCCGGAAATACAGGTGTATGCTACTATACTTGGCTAGTTTTTTTATTTATTGTAGAGATGGATATCGCCAAGTTGCCCAGGCTGGTCTCAAACCCATGGGCTCAGGCAATCCTCTCGCCTTGGCCTCCTAAAGTGCTTGGATTACAGACTTGAGTCACCATACCCGGCTCTTTTTCTTCATTTTATCTTTCTCCATTTTTTGAATTTAAAAATTTTCCTCCTTTTTATTTTTTTAGTCTTCATATGGTGTTTTATGTTGAGTTTATACACTCTTGTGTTTCTTCTTGCTTGGTTTTTACTTTTGAAATATTTCCATTTTTTTCTATTTTTTTATAATATAATCATCTCATTTTTGTTTTTCTAATTCCAATTTATATTTTTTATATATTGTGCAATTTGCTTAATTAATGTCACTTAGCTTGTTTTGAAATAGTGTTGATCTTTTTTTTCAAGCACTGTTTTCCGGTATACTTTTTTCATAATTTGTAAATACACTATTCTTTTACTTATTGTCCTTGTTCTCTTATAATATTTTTGTAAATAATTAAACTTTGAAATTTTTTGGTGGTTTGGTTTTATGAGAGTAGTGAGATGGTATTTAGGGAAATGCTCTAACTTTATAGAATCTCTCTCTCTCTTTCAGTTTCTAAAATAGAACACTTTGCTGTTGAGAATCACCCACATTTATCTTCTTTGTTACTTTCTACTATGGCCTTTTTCTCTTCTTTCTTTCATGTAACTTTCCAGAAGTTTCTCTTTTAGTTGTGACTCTGTCCTAAAAGGCAGTCAGGCAATTCAGTATTGAAAGCTCCCAGGGTCTAGACAGCTCCTGATTCTTTGGAGTTTCCTAAGCGGCAATTTCAGGTGCTGTTTTCCCGTAGATACCTATTGGTTATTATTATTTTTTTAATGTTGCCTTGTTGGATTCTTCTTTTTTCTCCCAATCAGAACTCGTGAAGGTCTTTAGATATTGATAGATTTTATTTACTCACTGGAATTTTAGTGTCTGTGGTGATAGTTTGTCACATAATGTTCTTGTAAAGGTTATCTTTCAATTTTGTTTTTGCTATCTAGTTGTTATGGTGATTTATGTGGTATGAAGAAAATTTAAAACTTTGTATTTTTTTCCTGTCCCAATATTACCACATATGGAATGGACCTTCTTCTTGGTTTAATTGCTGATCCAGACAATTTATTTTCCTTCCTCTCCCAAAATCTGAGGTCCTTTGACGCACATAAGATCATATCATTCTACTCACTACTTTTTAATTAGCTTTCTGCTAACTTTTCCTCATACCTTAAACTTTGTTTTTTACTATAAGTCTTTATATACTATTCCCCATTGCTCCTTTTATTATTCTTAGAAAGTTTGATATTCATATAAATCATTCATATAACACCCCAGGCTCGTGACTGGCTGAATACATTCCTATATTAGCCTACTCTTTCTCACCTCATTTTTATGTTCATGTCTGAGACATCAATAATAACTGCATCATTTGTAAAATCTGAATTTCAGATTCATTCCCCTCCTTTAAACACTGTCAGTCTTTCTATTTTACTTATGCTATAACCCTCAGTCCAGAAATTCTTTGACCTTATTGAGATCTCCAATTCATTGAAACATATCATGTTTTTATTATCATTTTAAATTAATTCAGAGAACGTAGATCATTATTAGATCACTCTCTTAAATATGCCATTAGTTTTCTTCTCTATTCCTCCTACAATTAAACAAGTGTGGCTAAATTGTAATCATGGTTAAATTTTAATCTCTACTTATTCTGTGACAGACTGGGACCCCTAAATGTAACTGGACAAAAAAATAGAAAAACAAGGTACACAATCATGTTGTCAACAAAGAGGAATAACTTGATTTCCTCTTTTCCTATTTGGATACCCCTGATAGCCTTCTCTTTTCTGATTGCTCTAGCTAGGACTTCCAATACTATATTGAACAGGAGGGGAGAGAGTGGGCATCCTTGTTTTGTTCCAGTTTTCAGGGGAAATGGTTCCAATTTTTGTCTGTTTAGGAGTATGCTAGCT
>CAUYQG010166843.1:0-14779 GCA_963574415.1 Tarsius wallacei
CAAAGTGCTGGGATAACAGGCTGAGCCACCGACCCTGGCTTCTCCAGGTTCTTAACTCTGGGCATCACAAACTAAAAATAGCTCCTCACGAGGGTTTGCAGAGAAGCCTAACTCAGAATCCACGCAGCCGTGAGGATCTGCAAGGATGCCCTTGAGCTTGGCTGCGTTCCCAGCACTACCGTGCCTGCAAGACCCTGCAGGGTTATCCCCCAGCTGTCTGAGGGGGCCCCTTCCTCCTCCTGGTCTCCAGTGCTGCCCCGAGTTGCATGCCCAGGGCAGGTAGCACTGCGTGTGATTTCTCACAGAACAAGCTTACCCCCGTAACGGTGAGCTGGTGAGAGTTTCAAGAGCTGCTCCTTTCACTTTTTGTAGAATATTCGTTTGGCGTCTTTATTATCAGTTTAGAGTATTATCAGTTATTTGGTGAGGCCTCTGGTGTGCGGGGAGCTACAGCTGCACCAGCAGGACTTTGGTGCTATAATTTCCCCATAATTAACGTTTAATATTAATCATCCATCTCCCTGTGCTAATTTGCTGTTATAAGGACACAGTTTGCTATGTGCTGCACGTGAACTTGTGCCATCTGAATAACTTGAACCTTGGTAGAAGAAAGTGTAATAAAGTCGCTGAGTTATTTTCAGATCACGGGGCATTGTTTGAGCACACGTAGGCTCTTACATGTGTTCATGTTCTTCTCGAACAATGCAAATAACAGGCGCTGTGTATTTCTGAATGGCAACACATTTAACACCATTTATTGATTTTGTTCTTCAGTTTTCTTTTATCCCCACCAACGCTATCAGTCTCGGAGGGAGGAAACTGGTGGACCAGGAGGCTTCTGTCTCATCCAAGTGGACCATGTATGGTCAAAAACATTTACACACTCCAGGGGCTGGTCGAGGGGCACTGATGGAGGGGCCAGTGGTGGGGGGCCCCAGCACTCACCACGCCACTGAGGAATAGCAGCCAGTCTGAGGTCTGGGTACGCAGTGAGCTTCTATGTTTGCAGGAAGAATTCTGCTGCCAAAAAGGGTCTGAAATCTCTGCACTGTACTTTTCCATATACGCAAATGCCATAACCATTTCAAAGAACGCTGGAAAAGTCCAGGAAGACTACCTTGTTAGTTGTGGGAGTTGGTTTTAAGAAAAAGAACAAGAGGATGAATAGCCAAAACAAAGGGAAAAATAATCAAAAACCAAAAGTGGAACCAGGCACAGAAAGATAGTGAGGTCTAAGCAGCTCGACTGATTCCAGCAGAGCACCCAGCCAGGTGGGTGGGCGAGTTGGGAGACTTGGAACCGGGAGATGCTGAGATGAGGGAGACCCCAGTCCTCTCGGTCTAAGAGAACAAAGACAAATGCTCAAAACTGACTGTGATGCAGAACAGAGATGCAAATGGTATTGGCTGAGAGGATGGGTGTCTCAAGGAGAGGGGATCACTTTGGTTGCGAGGGACTAGGGAGGACGTTTCTCCCCAACCCTGGGTTGACAGGATTAGTCCTTCAGCAGAAATTTGCCACTGACGAGGCCCTGGACAAGATCAAGGAAAGGGTACCAAGAACCAGGGATTCCGTTATGCAGCTGACATCCAGAAAAAAAGTGACCTGAGATGGTGCTTCTCAGATTCAATTGTGCATACAAGTCGCCTGGAGGAGGGGGGTTTGATTCTGATTCAGCGGGTCTGGGGTGAGCTCAAAATCCTGTGTCTCACCAGTACCCAGGTGATGCCATTACTGCCGGCCAGCATATACTTTGAGCAGCATGGATCTAATAAACTCAGCGTCCTACGCATTCACTTCCATGTCAAATATGGACACTTGCGTAGCGAATATCCATTTCCTTTTGTTTTACAGTGAGAGCCCCAGTGTTGTTTCACAGGGCAGTTTGCTCAACTGAAACCACTCAATTTGCCAGTATTGTTTAGTACCCACTGTGGTGGGGGTGGGGGTGAGGGTGAGGGGGTGGAGTTGGGGGTGGGGGTGAAGGGACGTAATTCTGGAGCAAGAAGTGTAGGCAGAGCCTCTTGAGAGGGCATCCTTCCTGTTTACAGTGGCAAAATCTCTGGCTGAGAAGGGTTATTCCTTCCTCCCGGCTCTTGGTGTTTTCCCCTTATGCCCTGGAGGGGCAGCAGCTCTCTGGCCATGACACTGAAAGCCAGATTCGAGAAGGTGGGGCTGGGTTCTTTACACCCGTCGGTTGTCCCTACCTCCGATGTTGCTGTTCCTGCTGTTCCAACTTAGCTTCCCCAGAAACATCCCTGAGACAAGAATTCAACCGCAAGTCATCTATTTGGGAGGTGATCCCAGGAAACACTGGTGGTGGGATGGGACGTGACAGTGGGGGGGGGGGGGCAGGGAGAGGGGAAGGGAGCCCATAACACCAAGCTCATCACGTGGCGGGAAACTGGAGCTTAATCCCCTAGGAACACATGTCAGAATTATCCAGCCGTGGGGAGGGGGGAGCATCCACCTGATCCCTTCTGCCCCAGGGGAGGGCTACTTCTGCAAGGCATTAATTTGTCAGGATTCTGCCTTGCTCTGCACACGGCCAAGTGTGCTCTCCCAGCCCCCAAAGCCCTAGGACTGAGATGGTGGGATTTTACGGCCGCAGAGGAGCCTTGCAGACAGGCATGGGGGGGTTACGAACAGCATCTGCTACACCTGAAAAAGTTCAGCCCAGGCCCATGACCCCTGTCGAACACATTTCTAGTTGATAACCACTCTAGGAGTATGCTGATTTTAAAAGAGGTCCTCACCCCTATCACACAAACATGGCGGGCAATACTCAACACTAAGCTATACGTCTGTAATGGCAGAATCTGAGGTCATATCAGAAGAGGCCAGAGGCTCTTTCTAGCAAACGTTGCAGCACACTAGATAGGCAACCACCTGCTCTACCAATGGGAGCTGCCGGCAGTCCTCTCCACAATGTGGGGATTTTGATATAACACCCAGAGCTTATAAATATGTTACTTATTTTCTTAGTTCTTGGGCAAATCAAAGAGACTTTCAATGAGCTCAGGAAAAAGCATTCTCTAGGTAGGGAAAACTCCCATCCTTCTAAATGATTAACATCCTTATGAATGACCCAGAAGATGAAACAAGAAGAAAGTTACTCACAAGGGCACGAGATACCAAGCTGAGACAAGGTGAAATGCGAAGAAAGATAAAAAGAATGAGTTCCATAAGGTCCTTGCATGTAGAGACTGGAAGAGGGAGCACTGAGGTAATCCCTTATGCTCATCTGAGCCCTTTGGCTGACCTTGGAGGGGAGGAAAGCCCAGTAGAGAGGGAAGGGCCCACGTCTTGGGCTCTTTCCTGCTGCCCGTTTCTCCGCTCTGCACGGAACCAGGGCAGGGCTGGCTACAGCCAAGGCGCCACAGGCTGGAGCTTAAGCAGGCTAAGAATTTCAAAGTGCAGTGATTTCAAAGAAAAACTCAGCAAAAAAGCAGCCATCACCAAGGGGCTGAGAGAAGAGCAAATTTCCCTCGTGTGACCCAAGAAATGGGCTTTGGAGAAGCAGGGCCAGTGTCCCACCAGGACCCAAATCAAGCCCAGGGTCATGGAGGAAAAGGCGAGTAGCTTTTTTTTTAAAAGGAATTTTGGGAACTTTTCACAGTCTTACAAGGCTCCAAGTCAGGTTTCAACACAGCCAAAGAATATTCAATTAAGCAAATGCTTTGCACCCAGAGTAAACAGCCTTGTATTGCTTGTGTCCTACAAATTGCAACAATGGGGTTGTCCTTGAGTTCCCCATGCAATTGTCCTGAAGTCGTCTTCATCAGGTCTTAGCTGCTTTCACGCCTGTTGCATCTCCTCAGTTTCGTGACATACCTCCACCCTTTCCACCTCTTAGGTTGTTGCCATGGATTATAAACTAGAAATAAATACAAAATACTGTGACTGTTAACATTACCACTGACCCCTAAACACATCTGGGTTTACTGTTTACACAGTATTATTATTTAAGCATGAGTGTGATCTTGGATAATACGATGGGACGCTGAGGAGTATGTAAGGTAGTTTGCATATAGACTTAGCACAGGGCTGAGTGCATAGCATATTCCCTGTATGTGCTGGCCGTTGCTATCACCATCACCACCATCATCATCGGCATCATTACCATCATCACCATCGGCACCAACACCATCTCCATCATCATACTGCCATCACCATCACCATCAACATCACCACCATCATCTCCTGCCACCAGCATCACCTTTTCACCACCCTCACCACCATCACTGTCAGCATCATCATCATCACCATCATCATCTCCACCACCATCATCATTACCACCATCACCACCAACCATCATCACAAGCATCGCATACCACCACCATCGTCAACATCACCATCACCATCATCACCATCACCCTCACCGTCAGCATTATCACCACCATCATCATCAATATCACCATCACCACCATCATCATTGGCATCATTACCATCATCACCATCGGCACCAACACCAACACCATCATCATACTGCCATCACCATCACCAATCAACATCACCACCATCATCACCTGCCACCAGCATCACGTTTTCACCACCCTCACCACCATCACTGTCAGCATCATCATCATCACCATCATCATCACCACCACCATCATCATTACCACCATCACCACCAACCATCATCACAAGCATCGCATACCACCACCATCGTCAACATCACTATCACCATCATCACCATCACCCTCACCGTCAGCATTATCACCACCATCATCATCCCCATCATCACATTACCAACACCAGCACCATCCATCATCATACTGCCATCATCATCACCATCAACATCACCACCATCATCACCCACCATCATCATCACCTTTTCACCACCATCACCATCACCACCATCACTGTCAACATCATCATCATTACCATCATCATCACCACCACCTCCATCATTATCACCATCACTCTGCTCATTGCCATCACCATTATCATCACCACCACCATCCATCATCACCTCATGTGGTTTATTTTAAATTATAAATGACCCCAGCTCAATGAGCATTCTCTTCCTTTGACTCATGGGCATTGGGCTGCTTGTGTCTCCTTTTTAAGCCAATCGCTGACCACCAAGCGGCACTAGAAAATGGAGGAGAAAGGCTCCCTCTGATGCCCTGGGAGGCTTTTCTCCCCAGAACATAAGTATCAAATGAATGCGAGATTACTTTGAAAGCCAAACAACACCCCCTACCTACTGTCCTGGCTTTTACCTAGTTGTCATTTTTGTTGACAGGCCACACTCACCCGGGTGTTGGCACTGAGAGCAGGGAAATATAGATCCTGAATGTGTTCAGCCAAACAGTCACGAAGCAGATTTTCCATCCACCCTGGAGCGACCGTCAGAGGAAGCTTTGATTATTCACCTGAGGGCAAATCAGGTACATTCCCCCACCTCTCTTCCAGGACTCACAGCGCCAGGGGACGTGAAGGCCGGTGAAACCCTTAGCTATCTAGTCAACCTTTCATCTTACGCACAGGAAAACGGGGACACAGAAAAACACAGGTGTTGCATCAGAACACACGGGTAATGAGAGGTGGGAATGGGACCAGACTCCATGTCTGCTTGACTCGCAGCCTGGTGTTCTCTTCACTCCCTGGTGCCACCTCTTTTCAGAGTCAGACGACACCGTTAGAGCCTTGGCAGGAGCGCGGGGGAAAGGCAGTTCATGCCGGTAGGGAAGCCAGGAGCAGCTGGAAATTAGCTGGCTGGAGTGAAGATGACACAAACGTGGAAACAAGCCCCTAAACCAGACAGAGGCAGCCATGGAACAAGGCAGGAGCGGAGTGAACGTGGCCAAGGGGTGGGCAGAACAGATGGAAGCCCGAGGCAGCCGGCGGTGACACCCAGCCCAGCTTCCCAGGGGCCACTGCCTGGGAGCCAGACCGCAGCCTAACTGCATGACTGGTTCTCCCATCTCCAGTAGTTTGACCCCAACCTGGAGAGCCCAGGGCTGAGAGTTGGATCCACTGTTCTGAGACACAAAGGGTTGGCTTTGACTTCTGAAGTTATTTTGGGGATGGCTGTTCCAATCTCACTGTCCTAAAGAATCTCATCTAATGAAAGCTAAGCTGGGGATGAGAATTCCCAAAATCCTAACCATGAAAGACAGGAAAAAGAGAGCAAGAATTTTTCCCCAAGCCCTATGGCTGAGAATATTCCCCAGGGACTGGGCTTTCTCAAGAGCAGATAATTAGGAGAGACAAAAAATAAGCCCTTTGTGAAAAGAAAATTTCATTTGTTTGTCCCATGGCTCATGTGTGCTTTGAAAAATAAATCTTAAAAACAAAACACTTTTCTTAAAGCCAGATTGTGTGAAGACCAGGCTTCCTATGGCTATAGTCTGAAGGTTTGTGTTCCCCAAATTCATATGTGGAAATCCTAACCTCCAAGGTAATGCTGGAAGGTAACTGTGTCATGAAGGAAGAACGCGTGTGCCCCTTCCACCAGGTAAGGTTACAGTAAAAAGATGTCTGACCGTGAACCAGGAAGAAGGCCCCCTCACCTGTCGCCACATCTGCTGGTGACTTGATCTTGGATTTTCCGGCATCCAGAAGCACGAAAAATAAAGCCCTGTTATTTCTTTTTTTTTTTTTTTTTGAGTTGGAGTCTCACTCTGTTGCCCAGACTGGAGTGCAGTGGCCGTTCCCGGCCACCGCAGCCTCGACCTGCTGGGCTCCAGCGATCCTTCCGCCTCAGCCTTCCAAATAGCTGGAACTACAGGCGCACGCTACCACGCCCGGCTGATTTTTTGATTTATTGTAGAGTTGAGGTTTCGCTTGCCCAGGCGGGTCTTGAACCCGCGGGCTCAGGCAATCCACTCACCTCAGCCTCCCAAAGGCGCGGGATTACAGGCTGAGCCACCGAGCCCGGCTAGCCCTGTTATTTCTAAGCCATGTGGTCTCTGGTGTTTGGTCACAGCAGCCCAAAGGGACTAAGGCACCTACCTACTGGCATCCCTAGAAGAGCGATAGCTCACTTTTGTGAGGATAGAGAGTGCAGTTTAGGCAGAATGCTCAACCTGTGCCATGATGCAGAGGTGAGAAACAGCGTCCCCCAGTGACAGAGCACTTGGATGGCTGGTGGAAGGGAAGAGTCAAGAGGAGCTGCGGAAAGAGTGGGAACGCAGGCAGGGAACGGACCTTGGAGGACTTGGGGCCCCGGACAGGGTGGCTTCGACATCCTCACAGCAGGTCTTCACGATGATGTCGGGAGTACCGTTGGTGCTCGTGAGTCACACATTCAGCACCAGCAACTTCTCCTTCTCGCTGAAACCTCTGTGCAACTCAAATCCATTCTTACAACACTATCACTGAAAATTCAGAGATGCCCGCAGACCAGAAAAAGTGGTTTTGCCCCTTCCCAACTGAGGGGGCACGAGGCGAGGCTCTGCCTGTGCGGGTTTCAGCTCCTGCAGCAAATTAACGCCTTGTGAAGGTCCATTCAGTGCCACAGTGTTCACATTTTTGTGCTTCTTTTTTTTTGAGTTGGAGTCGTACACTGATACCCAGGCTGGAGTGCAGGGACACACGGCCACCGCAGCATTGATCTGCTGGGTTCAGGTGATCCTTCTGCCTCAGCCTTCCAAGTAGCCAGAACTACTGACACACGCTACCACACCTGGCTTATGTTTTTATTTATTATAGAGACGAGGTCTCACCAAGTTACCCAGACCGGTCTCAAACCCCTGAGCTCAAGCAGTCCTCTCACCGTGGACTCCCAAAGTGCTGGGATTACAGGCTTTTGCCACCTTCACATTTTTTGTGCTTCTTTTTGGTGATCTCCCTGTCTACAAGAGCTCCCATGTGCAAGGCAAGAAGGCTGTAACTGCCAGCCTTACAAAGAAAACGTGTGTTTGAGAAGCTTTGTTCCTGCATGTTTGTAGTGCTGCTGGCTGTAAGTTCAATGTAATGACCCTGCGATATACATTAAATACGATGCCTCACCAGAAACACACAAAACAAGTTGCATACTGATAGAATGATTACCCTCTTATAACCAAAAGCTTGCAGGAACCCGAGCCTTTATTTCCCCCAGAAGGAACGATTCTGTATTCCACTCATCTAGTGTCCACGGTGACCGTATAGAACAAAAGCCACCAGGAAGGAGGAGAATCAGTTGTACTTGGAGTGGCCTTATTTTATTTTACTCTTAAATCTCCATTCCACAAGTCGGGACCCCAAGTCTCACAAGGCTAAGACTTGCTCAAAGCTCCGTAACTTCTAAGTGACAGAGCCAGGACTTGAACATTTGACTCCCACTCCCATCATAGTTCAACTCTGAAATACAGCAGACAATGAAATAGCAGAAAGATCGGCAACCCTCTGGCTGAGGCTTAGAACTCTACGGTCAGCCATGCTGCAAGACTGAAAGGTGTTTCAGCTCAGCACTGCTAGGATGCCCTCTCTGGCTCTTTCTGGAGGGAATGGCCAGGGAAAGACCGGAATCCTACCTGGCTCCACTCAAGCTAGGCTTTATGAGACTTGGTGCAGGATTCACACCAAGATATCGGCAGCCCGGGAGGAGCCCAGGGTCTTCACATTGCGGATGCAGCCATGCCCAGCAGCCGAGTCAGAGAACAGCAGCCAGTTGTGTGTGCAGCCACGGCCCTCATATCCCCACACCCCTCCTACTGCACCCAAGCCCTGCTATCTTTTTGAGGAAGGCCAAACAGATGATGAAGGAAACCCCAGAAGGGCATGGTGTTTGCTTTACCGGATAGATGGGTTTTCTTCCATTGCGTTGAAATCTGCTCTGGGGGTCCTCGTGTCACAGAAGGCTGTGTCCCCCTCCATCAGACGGCCTCTACCCTCCTCCATTGGACAACTGGTTTGTTTTTGGTTTGCTCCTCCCCATGATGGAAACCCTGCCTTGTTTGGCCTCTACCTGCAGTTTAGAAGAGGGCCCATGCCCACACATCTGTTCATGCTCTGTCTTCTGAGGAAGTGATGCATTTCTCACCCCTATTTCTCCCCCCAACCCCAGCCTCCACCCTGGAAAACTTTGGGTCTTAAACTGAAGTACTTAAACACAGAGTGCTAGATACAGCTTGTATTTATCCAACCATCGATTCCCTTTATAAAGAGCCTGTCTGGTGAGGTTTGCTTTGCCTATTAATCAATGTATCGCCCCCAGCCAGCCGGGTAGGGCACCACGCCAAGGTAGACAAGAAGGGGAAAAGTCTCAACTCAGTTTGGCTTGATGTTCTACTTGATGGTGACTGTAGCCAAAAGGAGCTCGCAGGTCAATTTCTTCACTTGACAGATCAACGAGCAGAGGTCCAGAGAGCCTGTGGAACTCGCCCAAGGTCACGGAGTGGAGCACGAGGGGGGACTGAGACCAGACGCAGTCATCTGGATAACTGTACCGCTCTTTCCACTGCAGTTTTCTCACCACATGGCCAATTCCCACGGATCCACAGCAGAAGTGCTTTGGGTGTCTTAGTGAGCACACACTGGGAAGGGGTACATCTTTTCTAGGCCTTGTCGTCCTATACCCAAGGGTTTGCCTCCTCTAGCCTTCCCACTCCACTCTCTGAGACCTCAAAGTCAGGCCCAGGATGTTCAGGAAAACGTCAACACTCTCCTAACTGATATCATTTACTGAGTACGTACGACGTCCCAAGCACTCGGACATCTGCTTCTGCACTGATCCTCTCACTGCACGACAGATGTGATGATTACCCACATGGCACGAATCAGAAAACAGGGTTCTGAAGAGCCATCGACGTGGCCACTTGGTGGATCTGGGATCCCAGCCGGACAGGCTGACTCCGGAGCTGGGGCTCTGGGCTCCCACACTTTCCTGCCTCCCACAGGCTGAAGTTTCCCGGGGCTCCCCCACGAGTGGATGCGGGTTTGCAAGAACCCGGTTGTCCTCCTCAGTGCTCCCCATCATGCAACAGGGAGCGACAATGTCCCGCTCAATGAGCAAAGGTCTGTGCCAGACCCACCATGACCCCAGCTTCCCTCTTCTTTGTCTCTTCCCACTTTTCTTTCCTCTTTACTGGCCTCGGTCTGCTCAAAGCCCCTGCAGGTCCCAACAGCTCAGCCAGGGCCATGCCAGCACTGCTCATTCCCTCTGAAGTCCTATCTTCTTGAAGGCTCAGCAGATGCTTCCATTCCCACCTCTTTCGGCAGCCATCTTGCCCTGACCCATAGAAAGGGGCAAGGTTGGACCCTGGGTTGAGATCCGCTCATTCTGGACTGTTGAACGCAGTACACTGTGGGTGATGCTGGAAGACACAGCGAAGAAACACCATCTCTGCCCTCTGGAAGTGTACCCCCAGCAGGGGAGGGAAACATAGATGGATATGGGAGGGGACAGATGAAAGGAGGGACCCCGAGAAACTTAGAATAAACTTAGTTGACATTTTGCCTCAGCATAGCCATTTTTGCTTAGACTGACATGCTTTGAATCTAGCACAGGTTCGATCTAGAAATGATAATAGGACCACCTTCTTGGTAAGGAACTTGTGGATTGGAAACATCTGACAGGTCTCTTGCAGGAAAAAACCCTCCCCTTTTCTCCTGCCATCTAGTCTACCACCAGGCAGCAGTCATGTGGCTAACCCACCCATCTGCCTGCTGTCAGTACCTGAGCTTACCTGCTCCTTCATGAGGACGTGGAGCAGACCACCACCCAATCACCTTAAAGACCTGCCCCCATCAAAGGGAAGGGTTAAAAGGACTCAACCACGATCAACCAGCAGCCATTGTCTTGCTAAGCTATGGGTGGCCATGTGCTCTTTGAGCTATGGCTGGGCCATGTTTCCTGGCTTTGGCCCCCTCCCCTGCCTTGAGGAGGTGACTCTCCTCTTTCTCTCTCTCTCAAATTTACTTTCTAAATAAACTACATTTTAAAATCTAACTTCTGCGCAATTCTTTGCATCTTTCATGTGGCACCGGATTGCCCACCAGATACCCACATCCCCAGCGGGTCTGACTAACATTCTGAAGGCTACACTGGGAGTGTGACTCTAACATTTTTGGAGGCCCCAGCAAGATCTAACAACAGATTTGAACAGATGATCTCAAAACCACGTGGCATCTGCAGAGAGCTGCGAAGCCCAGAGGAGGGCATCTGGGTCATCACAGAGTCCCAGAGAGAAAGACTTGGTCTGAGTATCCCAGGATCAACTGGATCCATGCAAGCCCAGGAAGAGGCAGAGGTGTGGGTGCACGCAGAGTCTAACAGGCACGGAGCCCCAGCATGGGACCCAATGGGGAGCAGGAGTCTCTGAGCCTGGTCACAGGGTGAGATTAAAGGTCCTTCCCACACAGAGAGCTGCTACCCCAGGAACTCTGCTCTGCCGGCATTGAGTGACCTTCACAGGTTACCTCACCTAGTCTCCATGACAAGCTCCTGGGCAGGTGACATTAGCTCCATGATCTGGGCCATGGAAGCTTAGAGTTCTTTGCCCAGGGTTGTGCCGACGGGAGGGGCTAGATGTGGAGACAGAGAAAGGCGCCAGTTCTGACTCACAAGCCCACACTGCTCACCCCTACGTACATGCCTGCCCTACCTGGAGCAGTGTCGTAGTGTCTCTTCCAACCCGGGACACGCCCACCATTCACTAGGAGTGTTCCTAAGGGGGCAGGGGACAGCCATCCAATGTGATATCCTCCAGAGGATCCGTGAACCCTGAGGGCAATTTCAGGAAGGGTGTGGGCAGCGGGACTCTCTCTGCCTTTTCTCGCAAAGGCTGGCATCTTCCGGGGGCCCCTGACTGGCCTTTGGGACCCATGTCTCTCATCCTGCTTTGGCTAGGGCCCCTCCTGTCTTAACTCATGCCTCGCAGAGCCGGCGCATGTAACAGGACGCTTGCTGACTGGTCGTGGTGGATGACTCTGCCATCCCTCGACCACCCCGCCGCGTCCCTCGACCACCCCGCATCCCTCCTCCTCCATCTGTCTGCATCTGGAGCCAGGTAATGGCATCAAGGGCAGATGTGTGCTTTCTTCCTCCTTCTGGGCTCCTGGAAAAACCAAAGTATCCAGGACTTTAAAAATAAAAACAAAACAAACCCCATAAAAAACAAAATACCAGAGTCAGCAGGTTTGTGACAATTAAGCAAAGTCCTGAAGGTAGGGCTGATGCAAAGCCCAGGCCCAAGGCAAGGAGGGCAAGCTGTGAGTTGAGGCTTGTGCCTGACCCTCCTGTCCGGTGGTAGCTGGGGCAGCAGCCAGGGGCCCATGGAGTCAGCCCAAGGTCAGGTGTGATGGAAAAGCCAGGCCTCCTTAGAACAGCAGGCAGCTGCGGGGGCAGAGAGAGCCCTGTGAGGCCAATAAGCAGGGAGTTTGTTTTTTCCCTAAAGGCCCCAAGGGTGTTAGTCACATCAGGACAATATTCTTAGACCAAACCTTGTGTTTTTGTCCCTCTGATCTTAAGTCCAGCAGAAAGCTCTAGAAGAGCGACGGGGTCAGATACCCAACACCCAGAGAGAGGAGGGCTTGAAGTCAGAAGAGCCGACGTCTCTGTCGCTCGCTGGCCGTGTCTGCCTGAGCCTGCTTCTTCGCGTGCAAGATGAGCCAGGATGGCTTGTTCTTCCTTGAAGTATAACCCCTTAAGAAGAAGGTTGTAGCCGGCCGTGGTAGCTCACGCCTGTCATCCCAGCACTTTGGGAAGCAGAGGCAAGAGGATTGCCTGAGCCCACAGGTTTGAGACCAACCTGGGCAACATGGTAAGACCTCGTCTCTACAATAAATAAAAAAATTAGCCAGAAGTGGTGGTGTGCATCTGTAGCCCAGCTACTTGGAAGGCTGAGGTGGAAGGATCGCCCGAACCCAGAAGGTCAAGGCTGTGGTGGCCATGAGTGTGCCACTGCACTCCAGTCTGGGCAACAGAGTCTGAACCTCAACTCAAAAAAAAGAAAAAGGTTGTGTCTTTCTTATTGTTCTTTGTATATCTAATAATGCTTCATAATAGTACAGGAGAAAAAAATAAGGCTTGTTAAACGAATTCACACATTCATGTGCTTGGTGGAATAAATAACACTAGAAAGAAATCCCTGCACGTATTTAATCACAGTATGTTTCTCCACTGTTCTCTCTTCTGGCTTCTCCATCTTTTCATTCACTGATGCAGCAAACGTTTTCTGAAAGCTTCTTCTGGGTCATCTGCACTCGGGCATGGGGAGGACGCCCTGGTGAAGCACCCTCGTCCCTGTGCTCTCCTGATCCTGCAGGAATAACAGCGCAGGTCTGAAAGCCGACGTGGGGCAGAATGGGTGGGATTCCATAGGAGGAGAAGAGCGCCCGGGGGCTGCAGTGGCAGCTGCATGGAACACATGGCCCCTGGTGTGCTGCACTCTGGCTAGGTCGTCAAATCTCCCCACATGACCCCCAAGCGACGGAAGGCTGCGATGAGAGAACAGGCAGGAATAAGGAAAAAAAGACACCTCGCCATGGGCCAGGCCGCCCAGTAACCCGGAAGAGCTTTCTGGTCCATTCTCTTAGGAAGAACACAGAAAGCCTCAGAGTCAGGAGTTAGACAAAAGTCCCCTGGCACCCGAGACACAGCCAGCACTGCCCCCACGGTGAGTGGGACCCAGCTGATCTCTGCTGCTCTCTATCTGACTCTGTTGACCTTCTCTCTACTGCCCTCTTCCCAGTAGAGAGTAAGGGGTCCCATCTAGTCTATGAGTTGGTTTTCCTTGGATCACGGCCACCCTCCTATGATCAGCAGTGATGGAAAAGGGGAGTGAAATCACATGGGACAGTGGGGTGCACGAAAGGAGCTGCCCATGGCCGCCTTTCTCAGCTGGGCTTGGGCAGACTCTGTCAGAAGGTTGTGACAGGACATGCCCTTTGAGTGGCCTGCCCAGTCTAGCCCTGAAGCTCGGTGTGACTTTCTGGGAGAGATGAGAGGCGGGTCTGGGAGAAAGAAGAAAGCTTCCAGGCAAAGCTGGGGACAAAATGATCTCCCCTGGTTCTGCAACCCTGGCATGGCATCAAGAAAGGCAGGGATCTGGGGAGGGTCCGGAAAACCAAGATTACTTCTCATGTGATAAGCATTGGTCTTGGGTGGTGGAGGGAGAATCACTAATTCTGGAACAGGTAGGCTTACATGTCTGGAAGTTGAAAAAGCAGAATCCGCTTGTGAAAGTGTGTTGGAAGCATCTGCAGCGGGGCTGCCCCTAATTTTAAAACAAGGATGAGTGTAGCCCACCTGGGACAGAACTGGGCAGTACAGCAGGGAGGCAGATCTCGACCAAAGAGTCCTGTCAACAGAACTGTTGGTAATTACAGCTTCTCCCCATAAATCCTGCACAGACAAATGTCTTACTCCTCACAAGACCCCGTCAAACATCAAACCAGGATGAAGGGGCCAGGCACAGACCAGAAAGTACAACAAAGGGAGGAGGAAACTGTCCGGAAAGTACTGACTGACAACAGACAAAAGTGCTGCTGGAGTGTATGTCAATTTGGCTATGGGGAGGGAGGAGTCGAGTTTTCGGAAAGCACTCCAGAGGAGACAGGAACCATGGAGGCTGCAGTCAGAATGAGGCAGAGATGAGAGATGTGAACAGTTTCCTCCCAGATTCAGAATGACGGTGTAGCCATCTGTCCTGCGCAGGTTAAAAAAAAAAAAAAAAGAAAGTCTATTTTACTATTTTTTATTATTATAAAGATGTGGGGTACATTTCAGGGTTAGGTATATAAACATTGATCATGCAGGTATCCTTGTTGTTGGAAAGTCTATTTTTCTCCTGTACTATTATGAAGCATTATTAGATATACAAAGAACAATAAGAAAGACACA
>CAUYQG010166845.1:0-101110 GCA_963574415.1 Tarsius wallacei
TTTTTTTTTGAGTTGGAGTCTCACTCTGTCACCCAGACTGGAGTGCAGTGGCCGCTCCCGGTCACTGCAGCCTCGACCTGCTGGGCTCCGGCGATCCTTCTGCCTCAGCCTTCCAAGCAGCTGGAATTACAGGCGCACGCTACCACGTCTGGCTATTTTTTTTTTATTTATTTGTAGAGATGAGGTCTCACCTGACCTGGCAGGTCTCGAACCTGTGGGCTCAGGCAATCCACTCACCTCAGCCTCCCAAAGCGCGGGATTACAGGCTGAGCCACCGAGCCTGGCTAGTATTCTACTCTTTAACATTGCTGTACTCTGCCCTGCTTTGTTCATATTTAAGTTGTCTTAAAATGCATGGGATTTATTTTCCAGGTTATGAATGCTCATATATGTAGTTATATACTACAGTATTTTGAATCATCTACCAGTGCACACTCTGCCAATGCTATGTAAACACAGCATATTTTAAAGTCCTCAAAAATATTCAAGTTGACTTTTGTTTTACAGGTAATAGAAATCTGTGTATACTAACTTGAAGATGTATCTTTCCATATAGCTAATGCTGAATCATATTTTATATGGCTAATTATTATTTAATAGAGTATAATGATTTCCTTGGAGCATGACATATTTATTAAAATAGATATTTTAGCATGCATACTAATTATGAAAATGCATAGTATGTATTAGACACATGGACTCCATATAGTAGAGAAAATCATATTTAAATACCTCTAAGCTGGGCTCGGTGGCTCAGCCTGTAATCCCGCGCCTTGGGAGGCTGAGGTGAGTGGATTGCCTGAGCCTGCGGGTTCGAGACACGCCTGGGCAACTTGGCGAGACCTCATCTCTACAAAAAATCAAAAAATTAGCCGGGCGTGGTAGCGCGCGCCTGTAGTTCCAGCTACTTGGAAGGTTGAGGCGGAAGAATCGCCGGAGCCCAGCAGGCCGAGGCTGCAGTGGCTGGGAGCGTGCCACTGCACTCCAGTCTGGGCGACAGAGTGAGACTCCAACTCAAAAAAAAAAAAAAAAACCTCTAAAATAGTATACCTGCTTTATGAGTGTTTCAGATTTGTATTCTTTAAACTTGCCCTTTAGTAGACTATGGTTCACTAAAAAAGGAAAATTCTTTTTAATGTTGTTTATAACAGGTTAAATGTGCCTGGTATCTTTGTATTTTGTT
Organism: Tarsius wallacei; assembly: GCA_963574415.1. Lineage (NCBI taxonomy): Eukaryota > Metazoa > Chordata > Mammalia > Primates > Tarsiidae > Tarsius > Tarsius wallacei. The sequence continues at coordinate 1,184 of CAUYQG010166845.1, forward strand.
TCAAAACTTTTAAAAATTGATGGTCTCCAAACCAGTCCTGGCCCATTCTCACCTCAGTAGCAGCTTAACTTCTATATCACACTAAGACTTTTATTTCTCTGGTTTCTCATTTGGTATCCTATAGATAAGTGTGGTTAGACCAACTTCCAACATTTGTGTTTTGTCTTTTTTTTCTGTTTATCACATACTCTCTGCCTGCACTTTTACAAACAGATCTTTTTGGGTTGGTCCTGGGCACAGGTTCTCTCCTGTCAATTGCCTGTTGGGCAGCCTGTTGATCACAGCTGTTTGTTTTTGGGTTTTCAGAACCCTTCTTGCGTTCTGGCTCCATGGCTCAGGATTCTAAGAAGGAGACCTGTTAACAGACTGCTGGAGTAGGTAATGAGGCTCAAATGACAGGGGTGAAAATGGAAATTCATTCATTCATTCATCAAATGTTTGAGTACTAGTCCTGGTTTTATTGCTTTCACTCTTTCTCACCTCAAATTCTCTAAAAAGTTTAAACTTTTTAGACGACAGCTGAGTCTCTCTGGGGGTAATAGACCACTGGTAGTTTTAGAAGGCAACAACCCGAGGACAGCAGCAGCTGGTTTTATTTTTGGTTTACATCAGGTGTTCATAAGTTGAGAACTGCCTGTATTCAAACAACGTGATTGGGTAGTGTGTACTGAACTCCCTCAGAAATAGTGGATGTGGTACAATTAAAAGGAGAAAAATGAAAAATCCATAACATCACATACTGGATAGTAAACTTTTTATACACCTGGGCATGGATTAATGGATATACAACGGATTGCTTATAGTCTCATTTCATATAAGATCTGAGTCTTACTTTGGTTAGGGAGAACTGGCCATTGGTGAACTTTTCTGGTGAATAGTCATTGTTTTATGGTAGGTACTGGTTGATGCATTTGGGAGATTTTATTTTGGTGCTGATGATATTACTAAAATTTATGTGTCCTTGTCTAGTTTTCAATTTATCACACAAGGAAGATTATATCACAAATAAAAGATGCATAACTATCTTACCACTTTTGACACTGTACCAACTTGATTTAAAATTTTTCCTTGTATACTTTCTGATCTTTTCTAACATTCATATATTTGAAAGAGTTATAATTGTGATGTTGATATAATCCTTTCTTTTAAAGTCATATTTTTGTAAACACTTCCATTTTGCTAATTTCCATATTCTAATTTTAATGACTGTATAATTTTTGTCTAATTTAATGATCACAATTTTCTTAAAATGTCCTAGTTCTGAATATTCTTTTTTTTCCCCCTGTTGTTTTTACTCATACTCTTTGAAAAACAACCCCATATATATATATGTGTGTGTGTGTGTGTGTGTGTGTGTTTGTGTGTGTGTGTGTGTGTGCATTCCTATTTTAAGATTGATTTTCATTTTTATCACTCTCTTGATGAATTAAAATTTTTCACTGCATTGTTATTTTGGTTTGCACTTTAAAATATTAGTGAGGTTTCTTTATTAATAATATTTCTTCTTCTGAATTGGTTTGTCATATGTTTTCTAATTTATTTCCTGGTTATTTTTGAAAAATAAGTTTCTGTGAGCTCTTTATATAAGTGTTAACTCTTGTTACTTCCATGTACTTGGTTCTACTATTTCTCAGTGTGATTTTTTTTGTTTTGTTATTTTATAAGTTCAACAGTTTTAGCTTTATCTTATCTGGGTTATCTGTTTCTGATTAGTTTTTCATGAATACTTTCAAAGTTATTTAAAAGCTGCACTCATAAAGATAGTGTGACTCTCTGATTATCGTTATTCATGTCACTTCTTGGTCTTCTGTCAATTTGACTGATTCTTAAAGACTTGTATATTCTAGAGTCATGGAATGACCAAGCTTAGGGGGGAATGAATCCTCAGTTTTTACTTTTAATATTTAAAAGATCTAATAAATCATATAATGTTTACAGGTTAAATATGGATTGAGAGTTTAGAAAGTAAATGAGAACTACATGGAAGAACTTCTGAGTATAGTGAATCTGGCTAATAAATTTAAAAATATATTTAATCTCAGATTTTGAAAACATAATAATTACATCTTATATTTAGTCAACACTTTTAAAGTACTCCACGTTTGGAAATCTTTTTTTTTCATGAGTTTTTGAGCATTTACAATGCCAATTTTCAGTGATTTGGTTTTAAAATGTAAGAAACATTGATTTTAAAAATGAGGTTTCAGATCATTGGTTATTCGCAAAAATCATTTTAGCAGTCCCCCTTATTCATGATCTAAATTATGTCTTGTTGACTTTCTTCTTCTGAGCCTCAGATTCTATTATGTACGTGAGATGTACTTTTGAAACTTATAGTGCATTTCAACATTTTCTTTGTATTGGTTTAATTTATCTTATAACTATTTTTTTTTTTTTTTTTGAGTTGGAGTCCCACTCGATCGCCCAGACTGGAGTGCAGTGGCCGCTCCCGGCCACCGCAGCCTCGACCCGCTGGGCTCCGGCGATCCTTCCGCCTCCGCCTTCCGAGTAGCCGGAACTACAGGCGTGCGCTACCACGCCCGGCTAATTTTTTTGATTTATTCTAGAGATGAGGTCTCGCCTGCCCAAGCGAGTCTCGAACCCGCGGGCTCAGGCAATCCACTCACCTCAGCCTCCCAAGGCGCGGGATTACAGGCTGAGCCACCGAGCCCGGCTATCTTATAACTATTTTTAAATAACTTAAGTTGTCTGATAACTGTATAGTTTATTGCTAGATAGTTAAGCAGTATATTTCTCAACTCTGTTTTAGATACAGGAGTTTGATCTATCTTAAAAAGCTAATGAAAAATTGCTTCCCCTTAAATAGTTTTAGAAGATAAATTGCTATATCAAAATATTATAAAATAAATGAGCAGACAAAATAGTTAAAATCGTTAAGAAAACATGATCAAATTGGTTTTGGTAAGTCCTAAAAGGAGGAGTCATGCTTGTTATGACAAGTTTATACTTATGACATATATCAGCCTACGATATCTCAGGTCAATGGATGTGAAAACCATAGTTTGCCCAGGGTTACTTAACTGACAAATAATAGCATGGAGATGATAAATTAAACTGATACAATTAGAATGACTAGGAATGAATTTTGAGATAGATGAAAACAAATAAATAAACTACTCTTGCAGAGTATTATAGGGTATGGTTTTATGCTTTCATAAGTTAGTGTTAATAGAAATGTTCTCATGTAGTCTTTTTTTCTTTTGAAGGGTAAAATAGAGCAGTTTATTGCTTTCTTTGATCATGTGATTAGTTTTATTGGGCTGGCTTATTTTCATTCAGGTAGTGGGGACAAACTAATATCCATATTGAGTACAATTTGGACTTGAGTGTACTGATAGAAAATGTATCAGTTGTGAGTATGTGTGATAGTGTGCCTACTGTTTTTTTTTAATAGGCTTAATTTTGTCTTTTTGAGTTTGATGTCTTGTCTTGTTCATCATGAACAACAAATTTACAGGGAAATAGCTAATATATGGTTAAAGGAAAGTATATATGACGGTTTTTACTTTAGCATTGTTTCCATAATGTTAACTACTAAATTTTTCAGAAAATGCTTTTTGAGGAGAAGTGCAAAAAAGGGATGGATAAATCAAACTTGGGAATGATAAGAGTAACAAGTGGAAAGCAAAAGTAAAACGTATGTCCTTAAATTCCTCTATATAATTATCTGCTTCTTCATTTGGAGGACTTGTCAAACTTGTGTCATTGTCTTGAAATTCAGACAGGGTAAATTGAGTTTGTAAGTTTAAAACTGTTAGAAGTTCAAGTTTTATACTGATATAAAGTTTATGTTTATATTGTCTGAGGTGAGTGAGCATGCTACATCTTGCTCAGTTCCTGTCTCATCCTCACTCCTACCCCTATGCTGGCTTTGCATCTATCACAAAGTGAACAATCACTGATTGCTACTGAGTTATGCTTTGGTTTTTGGATTTTTTTTTACTTTGGTATAATCATCAGCAGCAAAGCAAGAGGAGAGTGAAATGGATGAGAGAGAAGAGTATAGGGGACTCGAAGAAGACAGACATCCTTGTTGCTAACATCTTCTTTAAAAACAAGTCCAAGAGAATACTACCATTGTTGTGATTTCACATTTTTATTTTGTGTCATTGTCTTGATATCAGAATCAGTGTGTGAATTAATGGGAACCACTTGAGTCATTTTTTTCTGAGTATTGAAAGTACATAAAAGTGAAGTATGCTACATAAGTGAAAACAAGAAGGCTCCTGAGCCTATGAATGATTATTGTTGTTGTTGTTGTTTCTAAGTGGCATAGATAAGAGGGGAAATAGTGGTTTAAATTATACATTCAAGCAGGGGCAGATCTATTGAAAGCGTTGTGTTTTCGTCTGAAAAAATTTTATTTTCACTTCATTGTTTGAAATGTCTTCAATGAGCAATTACATTTACTGCAGTATAGTGCTTGTAGTTCAGTAAGCCCAAAGTCATAAGTCCTGTGCCTGGGTGATGTTGTGTTACTCAGTAGTAATTCTGTAAATTATTTATAGTAAAAGGGGAAGCAAGAGAAAAGACCTATCTGTTTGCTGCTTCCAGTTTTACAACAAGGGAATACTGTTAGGAGTTCCAAAGTAGCTTTAGTGGTTTAATAGTTGAGATATTTTGTCTCCTCTTTCCCCTCCCCCCAACATCCTGTTTCATCACAAATATTTATCATTTTATTCATTGGTTCTCCACCCGCCTTGTGGGCTGCTATGGTTGCTGTTACCCAGCCAAGAGGCTGGGAATGCCTGTCCACAAGCAGGATGGGGTGTCTGGCTAGGATGCTCAGAAGGTCTTAAGCATTGTGCTGTCAGCATCTTTGTGCCATGAAAATGGAGAGAGAGTAAGCCTATTTAAATAGTTGCTAAAGTCAATAGCAGGCACTCTGTTGCTATAGTCATAGTGAAAATATACATTCTACGTGTGGTAAGAACAAAACTGACGTGTACAACATTTGAAGATGTCATGTGAGGTGTTCTGGAAGCATCAAAAACAAAGAAGAAAAATTACTATCCAAACAAAATTACTATCTAAAAATGTTTGTCTGAGTGGTTTGGCTAACAGTTTGAAAGAATGGTTTGGTTTGCCTGAGAGTTTATTGAGTATTAATTAGTTACTCACTTTAAAAATATTTAATATAACATAAAACGCAATCTGATATAACAGTAAACTGTGACACACTCTACTTGTTTCAGAGGAGACTGACATTTTGGAAAAGCATGGGCTAGAAATTTTGTTGACTAGGGTTATGCATTTAGGAACAGAATGCCACAAAGGTGAGGTTCTTGTCTCATTGCATTATATTAGGAGGAATGTCACTCCAACATGCCTTATCACTGGCAATGTGAACCTTGATTTCTTGGCTAAGGTAGAGGCTGCCAGGTTTTCTCCTTTTATATTCTGTTCTTTGGATGTCAGGTTACACTTCAGTAGAGAAGAATTAAGCTTTATCTCTTGAAGGAATTATCTACATATTTTATTGATTGATTGATTGACTTCTGTATGAACTCATGGGTATTTTTTTTTTTATTTGGGTTATCTTCCAGTGCTATCACTATTTATTTTTGTTGCTCATAAACTGTTTTTAATTTTTAATAGTTTATTTTGTTAAGCACTCTTGTATCTGTAGCTTGATGCAACATCTTATTCACCTGTTTTGCCTCTTCCTCCTCCACATGTTTGCATTCTCATTTTTCAAACAGATAGATTCAGGTTTGCTGCCCTGGTTAACATGAAGGTCATTTTCATAGTCAGGTTAATCCATGCACTGTGGGAGAAGAAGTCATAATTCAGAAGTTCTTGTCAACACATTGGTGAATTTACCTGAGACACTAAGGCTCAGGATAATGAGAATGTGTGACTAAGACCAAAAGCACATTTTCAGGTAGGAAATCAAGATCATTTTCTTTAAGTCTTTTGCATTTGATTTTGTGGAAGACAAATCACTGATTTCTTAGGAGATGCAAAATCCAAAAAGGAGGGGCTGTATAGATATTGAGGTTGCCCTAGGAAATCACTTTACTTTTCTTTTTTTAGATTCTTTTATTTGATTTCCAAAGAATAAAGTAATAGCTGAGCTTTGAAATGAGATCCAGGAAGAACTTGCAGAAGTATATCTATATTTGCAAAAGTATTCTAGATAGAATTTTGATTCTTGAAGCCTGTTTGGAAAGTAATAATTAGAATATAGATAATGTTTAGATTTTAAATGTCAGAGAAAATAGCTGCTGGTTATGGCATGTTTTATATGTTTCACAGCATATTTGTTAAATATAGATCGATTTTCATCCTGCAATTCTCATAAACTCTCCCATGTGATAAGGTCACACGCTCTGTTAGAAAGGGCAGGGGCGGAGGAAGTTCACAGATCATATATGTACCCAAGATTTGGCATACTGACCTTACAGAGACACAAATCAGTTTGCTAGCGGCTTCCACTGTGGTAATCTTACAAGAAGTAAGTTAAATATAGAGTTTATGCAGAACACGACTTCAAAATACAAGTGGAGTTAATATTACGCAGTGATTCTTACCTCTGCTATTAGAGGTATAAAAACAGTGTGATCCTTCCATCTAAACTACAGAGGTTTCAGCTCCATGGCAACAAGAAGAACCTATTCTGTCAGAGGGTGTGTATACACAATGCATTCAAAGCATGGGGCTGGGATTGAGTTTGGGGGTGGGGGGAACAACCCTCTAAGACTTGCCCACGCATTTTTATGTGTGTATTATAATAAGGCCTTTGTACAAGGAGGCGTGATAGAAGTTCACGTCAGCTTGCACTCTGGTCTTTTGCATGATCCAGCCACCATCACCCACCTCCCTTCTCTCTCCAGAAAGGAAGCCAGAGAAGGCAATTAAAGAGTGCTACTGCGAGAAATATACTCTTCTCCTCTCTCTTCTTGGAATGTCAACACAGTTATTGATTTTCTGTGTGTCTCTGGGGGGCATTTGAATACTTCTTTCCACAGTCTTATTCCAGGGAGAGTCATTAAATTGTAGCCTTCACTAGTGTAGGGGCTGGTGAGAGCTGTCGTCAGCCTTCTCCTCTGTAGGAGGAATGCTTTCTTTAGGTCATCTGATGTCCTGCCTTAGACTTAAGTAACATGTGGCCCAGGCTGGTGTGGAGTGGTTAGTGAATTGGGTGTTCCTGCCCACAGTTTCTCAGCCTTTGCTACTTCTCAGACATCAAGTTTCTTCTCTCAGTGTGCTTTGCAGACATTCTTCCATCTCCATCACTCCCACCAGCCACTTGCTTAGTTCCTTCAGTTGGAAGATACAACATCACCGCTAGATTATTTATATGTCCATATTCTTATCCTGCATCTTGGAAATGAGAGCACAATCTGAAAAATGTTTAGGTTTGCTGTGTTTTAATTTAGTCAATTCAGAAGATAAATGAAATGTCTGTTCCATCCTGGTTTGCTCTGAGGGTAAGCTCTAATGAATTTTAGACCATTTTTGTTTTACCTAAAACTTGAAGTTAAGTATCAATGGTTATCTCCACTAGGTTCAGGAATTAGGTATCCAAGAAATAGCCTATTCAATACAGATCTTCACCCTTTTCCTTTCACTCTGGAACTTAATCTCTGTACAGCCTCATAGCTATCTCTGTGTATGAGGAGAGTATTGATGAGAGGCCTCGGAGAGGATATTATGTTCCTGAGGACACTTACACAACATCTGAATGCTGTTTTCATCTTATACTTTGAGCTATACTCCTATAGAGTTGGCAAAGAAAAGTGACCTCTTCCTGCCCCATTGCTTCTGTTTGGAACATTGTCTTTGGGTTTACTTTAAAAATAAATTATTTGCAACTAAGATTATTTGCACACATGCAATTGGTTTCATTTATGAATTCGCTTGTGCAAGTATTTTTGACTTACTATTGTGTGCTGGTCTGAGCATGCAGTAAAGCACAGACATGTGTCTGTCCGAGGAGCTAATGGTCTAGAAGTGAAGACAGCGGACTGTGAAACTGCAATACGTTATGAAAGGGGCTATAAGAAGGTGATGCACAGAGCTTAGCGCTAACATGAAAGCAATGCAGCATCTTTGCTTGAGGGACTTGCCAGAGCAGTAAATGCTTGAGCTGCATCTTGCAAGTTGCTTGAACTAATGCTGTGATATTTACAATAGTAAGCACAGGATGGATTGTCAAGCCTGGGAAGTAAGCTTTAGTGGTTACTTCCACATGAGTCAGTGTGAAGGGTGAGAGAAAGAGAAGGCAGTTCTCAGGACTGCAGCTTGGGTGACAAGGTGGGTAGTGATGACATTGCCTAGGATAAGGAAGATGAGCATGACTTTGAGAAAAGCAGTGACCTATGTTTTAGATTTGTTGTATCTGTGGTCATGTGTGGTCTGTGGAAATATCCCTGGCTTTGGGATAAGAAAGGCTTGAGTTTCAATTTTACTTCTTCAACTTATCACCCATGTATTCTTAGGAAAGTTACTTAACCTCTGGGATCCTTGGTTTCCTGGCCTGCAAAGTAGGGGTAACCATTAATAACTTGCAGACTGTTTGTGATAGGTAAAAGGGATAATATATGTAAAGTTCCCAACTCAAAGCCAGTTCTCAAATAAAGGACAGATTATTTTGCAGTCTCTGTAGGGGGATATCAAGACCTGGATCCCTGGGGAGAAGCTGAAAATGCAGACTTTAGAGCTAAGAGCATAAAAGAACAGAATTAATATGCAAGGTGAAGAGGCATGCTCATTCATTCATACAGAATCATTTGTTAAGAGCAGGTATGTACCAAGCTCTGTGCAGGAACTAGGGAAGCCGAAATGAAAGCCTTGGTCCCTGGCCTCAGGATCTTAGAGTCTACAAGGTGAGACAGAGAAGGAAGTCAAGAAGGTTTTGAATTAGAAGAGGCTCAGGGACAAATCAATCTATCTGGATTTTTAAAAATTGTGTAATATATATCTATACAGAATTATATAATTATATATTAATAATATATTACATACATCTACACATATGTATCCATATATAATATATATGGATAAAGACAATCTGATGAACTTTCACAAACTGAACATTGTCAACATTCCAAGAGCACTTCTGGTGCTCTTTCCGATTATAATACAATAGAACCCAGGGGTAACCACCGCCCTAACTTTTAACACCATATATATTAGTTTTGCTTGTCTTTGTACTTTTTACGTATGGAATCATATGCTCTGTTTTCTTCTGTGTCTGGCTTACTTTCACTCCATGGAATGTTGGTGAGATTGGGTCATGTTGTTTGTAACAATCATACATCCTCATTGCTGTGTTGAATTTGATTATATGAATTTACGGTAATCTATTCATTCTCCCATTTATGAATTTGGAATATTTTTGGCTTTGGTTCTTACAAAATAGTGCTTCTATGAATATTATAGTACATGTCTGCTGGGGTGAAGTTGCTGGATAATGGGGCTTATGTATATTCTGCTTTGGTGGTTACTGCTGCATACCTTTTTTAAAATGACTGTGCCAATTTGTGTTTCTTCCAATAGTGCATTTGGGTCCTAACTGCTCTGCCCTGTTGAGATATTTATATCTTTCTCATTTTCGCCATTCTGGTGGTTATTTAGTGGTGTGGTCTTGTAGTTCTAATTTTCATTTCTCTGACGGTTAATGAAGTTGAGGCTCTTTTCATATGTTTTTTGGCCATTGGATACTATTTTTTATAAAGTGATGATTGAAGTACTTTGTCTACTTTTCTACTGAGCTTTCTGTCTTTTTTGCAGCATCAATATTGAACAATGAGACTTACTGAGGGCTTACCAGGAACTATTCTAGAGTTAGAGAAGAGAACAATACAGTCATACTTTGTCCCTCATGAAGTTTATAATCTTGACCATTCTCTCCAAAAGTTTGGTTGTGCATAGGAGGAGTGAGATGATACACACAGGAGGAGGTAAGACCCAGAGAGCATTTTAATATTGATTTGAACCTATTTATATGTGCTCACAAGGTAGGGCTATTGGAGAGGGAAAGGTAGACAATATAAAGGAAAGATAAAGGTTGAGCAGAATTCTGGAGCAGCCAGAGCACTCACCTTTAGAAAGGACTGACTGGGACAGAAGGAGGTGTGATACTATGTTTATGGGTAGAAATTATGCATTGAAGAAAATTTTCCTTAAAAAACTCGTTATTTTGTTTTTCCTTTTTTGTGAAGTAGGAGACAAGTTCATTTGGGAAAACTGGATAATATTGATGAAAATGGGGGACAATTGGAATTGTCTTGGAGGAAATGGGAGAGAGTGCTGAGCAGAGATTATGGAATGGCATGGCTAACATTGAGAGGGCTCCTCAGAAGTAGCCCCTTCTCTGGATTTTGTGATTTTCTTCAGCCACTCTGAGTAGGTGATAGAGGAACAGAAGAGCAATGATTCAAAGTTGGGTGCTTTTCAGAATGGGTATTAAGGACAAGGTGACAAATGAGTTGGGATGCTGGTGACAGCAAGGGTGAAGTGATTCACAGTGGGATCTAGAGAAGACAGTGAAAGAAGCCAGGAGGAGGAGGAGGAGGAAGAGGAATAGGAGGATAAAGATGGTGAACTGTTTTGGATCAGAGGGTTGAGGGAATGGATGTCTCCATGAGGTTGAAGAACAACCATTAGAGTGTGAAGGTGACAGGCTAGGCAATGTGACCACATTGACTGTAGTAGCCTGTTTTATTGACCCAAATACTGTAATCTGAATTTTCTCTCAGGTTTTATGGACAATAATCAAATATTTAAGCAAATAACCTCTCAAAAAGGTCACATTTTAAGTTTTAGCTTGTCTCCTGTGTTATTAGTAAATAAATACGTTTTATTAAATGAAGACCTCTGATGAATTTTCATTTGAACGTTTTTCTCTAACATCAGTCATTAGTTTTCAATAAAGAGGTTTTTTTAATAATGAGGGTTAATGGAGGGACCCAAATGGTCAGGTTTTATACTAAAATAAGATACTGAAAATAAAAATCTGTTGCTTTAGTAACATCAGCTGAAACAGATTGGGCATATTTCTTTAAGCAATTACCTTTGGAAACCTTGTCTGATCTGCTCTTAAGTCTCTGGTCGTGTTTCTTCATTGCTGCACATTGAAATAAATAATAGAATGTGTTAAAAGCTTTGGTTTAAATTTAGTACATAAAATGTCCCATATTGTGTGACACTCTGAGCTGAAGTCTAGAGAGTAAAGTTTACGTTTTCATAAAACCCACACATACATATTGCTAAATGAAAGAGGCTTCAGTAGAGGAACCACATATAGAAATCAGCAGACTGAAAATCTAATGATTTATCCTAGTATGTAGAGAATTCACCTGAGCAACTTGGTGAAAAATGTAGATTTGAAAACCCAGTCCTAGAGAAAATGATGCAGATTGTCCATAGACTCAACTTTGAGAAGACAACTTCTGGTTTTGAAAGATTACTATGGTACTGGACACCACCCTATGTCATTTTGACCAAGGAACAAAGAAAACAACAAGAAAGGGAAAATAGAAAATAAAAAAGATGAGAAAAATAAGACCGAAGAAGGCAACAAACGAGACAAGAATTCAAGTCCTAAAGAAATCTCTCTGCAGATTTCTTTGTTTTAAAAAGTCAATTTCAATGAACACTGGATAGAATTACAACTGTTAAGATTACAAATAAAAAGCAATGTGAAATATGAAAGCATGCATAGAAAAAAATCGAAAGATACTGTCCATGAAGAGATAAACTGGCTATAGATTCAAACTTCAAGTATTAAAATTAAAATGTAGCTATAAGTTTTATTTTCCAACAGCCTTTTAAATTGTAAAGTGATGGACGTGCTACTTGTGATAATTTCAGTCATGGAGCAGGACTGTTATAAACAATGAAACTGGATTACTATATTTCTCTCCTGAATAGCAAATTGTGCCAATGAATTATCAAGGCAACTTTCAATCTCTGAGATGATTTGCTACTGCTCCCAGGGTTGTTGTGAATATTCATTGATGTCTGATGTCTGAGGACAGTGTCTGGCATATTACCTCTGGGGACAAGTGTAGTAGAATGGTTATGAGTACACACTGTGGATGCCAGAGTTCTTGGGTTCAGATGACTGCTCTGCCATTCGCTAGCTATTTACCATGGGGCGAGTCAACTTGACTCAGTTTCCTCAGCTGAAAAATAAGAATAATATTAGTGCTTATTCATTGTATTGTTCCCAGGAATAAATTAGCAAATATAAAGCACTTGGAATAGTATAGGGCACACTGGACATGCAATAAATGTTATCTTGAAACATAACTTCTGTTGTCAAGTTCTCTGTTACAAGCACTTGGACTTAAAAGATATATATAAATTATTTAAAATAGGAACATATAGGCTGTGTGTGGTGGTTCATACCTGTAATCTCAGCAATTTTGGAGGCCAAGGCAGAAGGATAGCTCAGGCTAATCAGGAGGCTGAGACAGAAGGATAGCCTGAGCACAGGAGGTTGAGGATGCGGTGAGCTGTGATTGTGCCACTGCACTCCACCCTAGGCGACAGAGTGAGATCCTGACTCAAAAAAAAAAAAAAAAAAAGGTAAAATAGGTAAAATAGGGACATATATATGGTTTTATACAGTTGTTCTCTTGAGCTTCATTCAATACCTCTTCCTAAGTGCAGTAAGGTGTTCCAGGCTGTGAAATGGAGAGCAAGACATTACCCTTGTCCCATTGAACACTTAGAATTTGGGAAGTTATACTATTGACTTGGTTTTCTTGGGTAGGTATTATGTATGCTATGTTGGGGACAGCATAGAAGTTAATTGAAACTATATTTTGCAACAAAAGTATAAGTATATGAAGGACAGAAGGGGATGCCAATGATACATTATGCCTTGATATGTTACTGTGTATAGCAGATCACACAAGAAGAGTGCTGATATTTTTCCAAAGATAGATATAGTAAAATAGATGGAACATAGATATGATATCAGAAAACTTGGATATTCAAATGATGACTCTCCTATTTACCGATTATATGACTCTGGGCAATTGACTTATCCTATGTCTCAGTTTTATCACTTGAGAAACAAGCACATCACCACCCTGCTGAGTTGTTAGGCTGATTAAATGAGTTAATGTTTGTGGAGATGCTTTATGAACTATAAGACGTTATGCATTTGTGTGACTTTATCATGATTTGTATAATATAGGGTTTGTAGATTTCTGAATTCTGTAGTTCAGAAATGAACACTTAGAAGAATGTGGTTTGAATAGGGTTACATACAACTTTATCTTTCTCTGCAGACCTCCCTCCCCCTGCCCCCCCCCCCAAAAAAAATTCATAGCTGTCAGGTGAAACAGGGTAAAGAGGTTTTGTGACTGACCTTAGGGCACCATTAAGAAGTTGTAAGTAGGTGGGTATGGCGGCTCATGCCTGTAATCCCAGCACTTTGGGAGACCAAGGTGGGAGAATCACTTTAGGCCAGGTTCAAGACCAGGCTGGGCAACATAGCGAGCCCTTGTCTCTACAGAAAAATAGAAAAATGAGTTGAGCATGGTGGTGTGTACCTGTAGTCCCAGTTACTAGGGAGGCCGAAATGGAAAGATCGCTTGAGCCCAGGAGGTTAAGGCTGCAGTGAGCCAGGATCACGCCACTACACTCCAGCCTGGGTGACAGAGTGAGACCCTGTGTAACAAAAAAGGAGGAGGAGAAGGAGGAGGAGGAGAGAACTGAACCTGCGGGTTGTTCCCACTGCTCTTCATGGCATTCCTTTGGCTGTTTCTCAGTTGAGAGGAAGGAGTGCAGGCTTGCAATCCAGACCTAAGCTAAGGTCCCTTCTCTCACTTGCTAGTTGTAATTCCAGCAAGTTACTAAACCTCTGTGAGCCTCAGTTCCTTTATCTGCAAAGGGGCGCCAGATCACTTGCCTGGCAAAATTGTGAGCACTAGAGATGGTATCAGTATAGTACCTGCTCAACAATGCGCTGTTACATGGTTTTTCTTGTGATTATATATTGTCAAACTTCAAGGCAAATTGAATTGCACACTTGCCAAATTAGAAATACCGATATAGCTGATAAGAGCAGCTGTTTTACTGCGGGGTTTCTTTGTGTCAGGAACCATTCCAAATATATTATACCTATGATAATCTCCTTGACTCTCTACAACAAGTACCTACTCACAGTACTATTCTCATGGAGACTCGGGATATGTAACTAACTTGCCAAGGTCACCCAGCAAGTTTGTGACAGAGCAGGTTTACAAACCTGGGCATTTGTGACTACGGATCCCACTTCCCGTGTTAATGGATTATTCTTGTTCCTTCCAGGCCAATATATGGATGTGGGATAGAGAATGAAAGGACTAATTGTTTCCTGAGATTTGTTTTTTGAATGGGGTGAGTATTTACTTTTGGAACCTTCACCATTCCCTTCGACAGTATTGGAAGGGACCCTCACTCATCCAGCATGTAACTTTTGAGTATGTCATGGCGCCTCACTGAGATCCACTTTCCTTTTTTGCACAGTGGAATAATTATACTTCTAAGGGTGGTAGCAAGCACTTAAGTTGGATGATAACTGCAGAGCCCAGTATGGAAGCCATCTCTATTTCTAATCTTTACTCCTCACTCCTTTCTTAAGTAGCGGGCTTGAACTGAGGACAGAGATTTGGGAATGCCTGCTGTCTTTTTGCATTTTAAGCCAATAGAATTCTGTGTTATTCAGCATTCTCTTGTATTAAACCAATGATGTCATATCACAGGATATATGGTTGATCCCTTTGGAAGGCCCTTATTAAACTATTTGCTTACATTTCTTCCTACTTATCTATCATGTGCTTTTAGGAACTTTGTTTAATGAAGATAGGCCTGTCACATCTATCTTGTCATTGATTTACATTTTGTGTCTGGATATGTGACTTAGAACACAGTCCCTTTAAGAACCACTAACCACCATCAAAAATAACCTAGAGCAACTCAGGTTACTGCCAGGCTCCAAAGACCTTTCAGGGGGTCGGGTTGCTTATTTCTCTGGCACTTCAGCAGGGATGGAGGAAGTTTATCCATGCCATCAGAGGAGGTGTGTGTGTGGATTTGTACACATGGTTCCCTTCTTTAGTGAGCTCAGCTATGATCTCTTCTGGACTTGCCCCCTTCTTTATTTGGAAAGGTTTTTGGTGTTTCATTGAGCCACTTAAATTGCTTTAAATTAATTGTGACCCTGTCGCTGGACTTGGGTGCAAGAATCTGTTTTTCCTATCACCCTTGGGTTTTGCACTATTTCTTTGAAAAGTAAAAACTTAAGAGATGTCAAAACCCATCAGAACAAACAAGCATCTTTTATCCCCAGAGTGAAAGTGAGGCAGGGCAGTGAGAAAAGGTCATGTGAAGACCACTGTTTTCCCCCAGACCCCTGGACCAACCATCTCTGACTCAGCTAGCTTTTCTTGTAGAGGAACATTTTCACTGACTGGACATAGCCAAGGGACCAAATAATAAGCAGGGCATAAACAGGGCCTAAGGCATTATAAAGATAAACAAATAAACAAAGAACTGAACTTAGCTCCAGTTTTTCAATTGTGGAGAAACTTTGAGATACATGAGGTATTACAGTGTATGAGAGGGGACAATGAACCGGTAACGACTTAGACCTTCTGGGGCTTTGTCTCAGCACTGTTACTGAATTTGCTGAGTTGCAGAGTAATCGAATTTTAACAGTTATCTGTGAGTGATTCAAGGTCTCTCTTTTACATGGTAGGAAGGTGAGGTCCAGAGAGTTTGGGTAACTTACCCGAAGTTACTCAGCTTGTAGGTTGTAAATCTGTGCCCGCAGCTCAAATACACAGGTCATTCTTCTCTATCACCCTGTAAAGACACAGGCAAGAGTGGAGGTCTCTCCAAGTCCCAATTTCCTTATGCATAAATGGGAATAAGGCATACCTGCTCTATAAGATATTATAAGGATTTACTAAGTGAGTGTGGGTGACAACACTTTTTAAAAGATTAAATTATATATTAATATTAAATTACATATAAATACACATAAGTATGCTGAGATAGATGTATGGTTAATACCTAATACTTTGTTAAAGTTTTTCTTATGGAGATGCATGAACAAAATTTGGGATCTCTTTTGGAAATGTGAAACACCAGGAAATTCTTGGCGTACAAGGACAAGAGCTCCAGATTTAGAGTTATTAACTTGATGATTTTATTCACTGACCCATTATTATTTTACCCTTTTCTGAAAATGCAAATAATAAAATTCTCATTCTATCTTGGATTTGTCCTGAAGATAACTTTAAGGATATAGGTGAAAGTACTTTATGAACTGAAAAACATGCAATAAAAGTGAATTATTGTCTGTACAGCACATAGGGTATAATTAAGGAGACAGGTCGTATAGTCAAAAGCAAATTTCAACATTATCTGAACTCGATGTAAGATAAATATTATCTACTAGTGCAATTACTTTTATTATAGCTTACCAATGGAAATGTAGTCATCCTTGTGATTATTTTAAAATTGATCTTTCCCTATATTCAAATTGTTGAGACATATACATGGTTTTCTTCATATTTACAGGATATTTTCTATTATAATATAGAAGATAGCGATTGTTATTTTTATAACTTTCTCAGTTACACTATTTGCACTAATATTTATGTGTCCAATTTGTCTCATTTGACTATTATAGAATATTTAGGAAAGCAGTCAATAGTATCGCTATTTGACAGGTAACAATTTTCCCAAACCTCATGGAATGTTAATGGCAGAGCAGGGATTTGAAGCAAACTCTATTGGTCCCAAATCCTGAGAACTTGTTTTATAAACTCACTTTTGATCATGTAGAGCATACTGTTTCTCTGTGTTGTGTTGAGGTTTTCCATTCTGTGGACTATATTTTTCATTGGTTCTTTCATTCATAGTAATTCATTCAATAAGGACACTCCATTGTACAAGAAAACATGAAGCAACACTGTTTCTGCCCTCAAGTTTTAGAAGGAATGCAAAGCAAATGTATTAATATGCAAATAAATACAATACGAGATGAATTATATTAACTTTGTAAAGATGCAAAGATTTAGAGGAGTTTATTTAAGGAAGATAGTCTTATGATCTTCTCAAATTTTTATTTGACCAGAGCTAAATTTCTTTGAATAGAGCTTTTTCTACTAGTGTTAGAGTTAATTTGCATAGGGAGTAAAAAATACAGGCACTTTGGTCTGATTTATTTAACAGAATGGGCAGTGTTGAATTAACAAAAACGAAGACACAGACCCTAATTAGCACTGGTACTTGAATCCTCGTAAGCAAGACTGATTTGGGGAAATGGGAAAAGGATAGGCATTTAAAGGGGGCTCCACTGATGTCAGGGCTAAATAGGTTTGCACTGTCCAGTGTGGTAACTGCCCAGTCTCATGGGGCTATCTAAATTTAAATTAATTAAAATTTAGAAATCAGTTCCTCATTTATACTAGTCACATTTCAAGTGTCAAAAGCCACATATGACCAGTAGCTACTGTATTGAACAGCACAGATATACAGATATGTGTCTAGTGGACAGGGATAAAAGAGGCCATTTTGATGTCTGATATACATGCATGTATAATTGCACATCAGAAATCAAAATTACTCTGTTGTATATTTCCATCTAAAACATAAGAATAGGTGCCATTTATTGAATACCTTCTCAATAGGTGTTGATATTGTAGTTGGCTCATAATGTAAGTTATACCATTTTATCCTAACATCATTTTATAGATTGGGAACCTAAGGTTCAGAAAGGTTATACAATTGCCTAATATGTAATAGGCTATGGTTGAACCCAGTTTTCTTTGATTTCAAAGAGAAAACTTTTTTTTGCTCTACCATGCTGTCTTTCTATCCAGTCTAGTTAGATCACATCAGTTTAAAATGTCAATGCAGTGTCCTGTCATTCAGTCTACTTCATTCAACAAACATGCCAGGCACTCTGCAGGGAGCTGGAGATGCAATAGTAAGTACAACACAGTCTCTGACCCTGAGAAGCTCAAAATCAAATGGGGAGTTCACACATATAAATTAATTATTATGATAGTATAGAATGATCTCTGATATAAGACTTTGCATGACACAACCAGGAGTCATTGAAGGGTTTTAATGAAATAATTACTGTAGTTTGATTTATGTTTTATAAACTCACTTTTGGTTATGTAGAGCATACTTCTGAAGGAGAGGGGAAACTTGGGATAATTATTGTATTTACCTAAGAGAAGCACTATGTTGAATGCTAAAACTAAGGTTATGACAGTGGAGCTATGGAGAAGACAGACAAGAGAGAGAGAGGTAAATCAGTGAAATTGTCACCCATTGGTGATTAGAAATGGGAGCTGAGATTTAAGGAGGAGTTAAGGATGACTTTAATATATTCATCTTGAGTTCTTGGTAATGTTTGGCCCCATCAAAGGAGATTAGGTAGGAAGGAAAGGTTGTGTGTGTGTGTGTGTGTGTGTGTGTGTGTGTGTGTGTATGTGTGTATATGTGCGCGCGTGCGCGCGCGCGTGCTCTTGTAGGTGCATTGGAGGCTGGGAAAAAATGAAAATGATGACTTTATTATCTTAAAATGTTCAGGAAGCAATCTTATTTACCAAATGAAAGAGGCCATTATTAAACAGTGAGGCATTTTAAGTCTATAACTTTTAAAAACTAAAAATAAAACAATCCTATCATAATATTGAGGCTAAAAAAGAGAACTAACTTTATAGTCTAAATGTGATATATTTGTCCTTGGCTGAGCATAGAATAGTGAATAGTGAGCTAGGAACATATTTTTCCCATGTTTTGGGGCCATAGTGAAAGTATATTTAAAAAGTTCATTATCATGGTTTTTTATTGGTGACACAGAGCTAACTTTGAAAAAACAGATTTTTTTTTTCTCCATTGTCTTTTTGCTATATTGGGCATCCCCTCTCCCCCCAATTCTGTCTGGATAATTAAATAATCTGGTCTTAAATTTAGTGACCAGGTGATTATGTTCTTTGATATTTCAAAAAATGTTAATAAGTGCTCTCTAAAATGGATTTTGTCATTTTTTATCTTTAAAAAGTGGTTTGTTTAACCTCTTCACTGCAGGAAATGATCTTACAGATTTAAATAACTATAATGATAGCATAGTTTCTAATCTAGTCTAAGGAAGTTCCATTTTTTTTTTCTTTTTTAAAAAAAAACCAATTGTTCTGCTGATAGTGAAGTGAACAGGCATGGAATTACTAAAACAAGGAGTGCTGATGAAAATAACTTTTTATGATACTCAATCTGTGATCCCAGGATTGATAGCTAATGTAATTATGCAACTTGAAATAGTGTCAGCTTTGGAGATTGGCATTGTTTTAAAATTATCTGAGGATCTTCAATTCAGACTTGACCAGCATAGACTACCATGACTGAGAGCTGTCAAATGTAAGAAGTTGAGTGAAACCTAATTATTTCTGGGTGCCTTGGCTGATTTTGAACTGTCCTTCTGTAAAATTAGTGAGACATTTTTGGTTTTTGAGTTAACGTTAAATACATTATTTCTTTTTGACAAACAGGAATATGTTGCATTATACTACCTTTTTGATTTTTTCTTTGATAGCTCATTTTTAAAAATTTGTAATGGAAGTTTGTGAAATAAAACAGGCTCTATATTTAATTTGTTTTGTTATCTCATTTTATGTTAGGAATTAATGGCTGAATTTGCAAGATTTATGAGTGGTGTGATGGAGGTACACACCACTCCATTTCTGTATTTCTTCAGAATTGCTTTAGTAGTGATCAACTAGGGGGCACCAGCGGACATTTCCATTTAGATTCTTTAAACTAGGCCACATACTGTTGACACATATGCACAAGAGAGAAACATGAATGCTTTGTGAAATCTTAGTACTAAAAATAATTTTCACCTGTATTTATAGCAGTGTTATCATACTTGAGGAGAGTGATGTAGAACCTACCAGTACAGGAAGGAAAATGTCATGTTGTTAACTGTTGCTGGAGAACGACCCTCTAGAATAAAGCCCTGATAATGTTTGTCACAAGTTAAAGCAATGTTGCTAACAGGCTTTTGCCAGTTGTGTAGGCAGGATAGTTAATAACATTAAACATGGAGATAAGGTCTGTCACAGAGAAATATTCTGTGGCTAATAATTAACTGGGTAACAATAAAAAATCTGTACATGATTAGGAAAGAATTGGCAATTAAGACTAACAATAGGGCATTGCAAGTAGGAAGTGTTAAAGTTCCGAGGCCGAATTTGGGGTTCTGTCATAGCCAGTTGCCTTCATTGTTCATTGTGTTGGCACATTTGCTTAAAGCAAACCAGTAAGGGAATATTTTTAGATATTCAAATATAAAAATGTGCAAAAATCCAGCATTTTCTGATACGAAAGTTCTGTGAAAGACCTGCTTTGCAGGGTAGCTGTCCATATGTTTGAGTGGGAGGGAAAAGAGAACAGACGATTTGAAAACTATTAAAATTGTTACACATGTAAAAAGTTATTTTTCCTCCTTATAAAATAAAAGAACTCACAAGATCTCAGTCTTAGTTAATATCTTACTTGTCACTTGCTCAATTAAAATATTTGCACACAACACTTCATTGATTGGTTCATTCACTCACTATTTTTCAGACAACAATAATGCCTAGTGTAAGGTACCATATGTAGTAGCTGTATCTAATACATGTGATAATTATTTCTGTAAGTGATCAAACCAATTCAGGAAAAATAAAACTGCAAATACAGCAGGCAAAATATCAGTTTCTTTGGTGAAACTTATAATTAAGCTTTACTTAAAAGCACGTTTTAAAAAGATATAGATACAGAACTACAATTGGTGTTATTTTCCTCACATTTATTCAGAAAGCAATGCAGGCTATATTTCTTTGGACTGATTAAATATTACTGCTTGGGGACCATGAGTTAAAAAAGAGAAATCATTATGCGAAGGAGAAAATGAATAAAATAAAACACTGTGGCATTTTATAAGCTAGTTGGTGGAACTGTTCAATGCTTATAAAGTTGTGCTAAAATTTACTAAACAGCTTGTTATTGCAGGAGCTTATTTAAACCAGCTTTTTGTGGTTATGTCTGTTGAGGAAGCTTAAACTTCTACTCTCTCCAGCCACTTAACTGCAGCACGTTGACTTCAGGTCTCTTGTAAGAAAGTCTAAATGTAGGCTGTTGAATAATCCCTTTGAGGGCCCTGTAACTATTTTTATGCCTGGATATGCGTCATCAGTGGGTATTTTCTCTGGTGACTCGCTTACATCAGGTCTCCTACCATACATTCTATCAGTGAGTGACTTATGATTGATGGGAACCACGGCTGTTGTTTAGCTTTATCTGTGACCTCAGCGAATGGACAACAGGAATTTCCAGGCTGTTAAATTCTCTGAATGCTTGAAGACAGGGGCTCATGGTGTTGATCAAGGCAGGTAGCAGAGTGATATTATTCACCAGCGATGATGGGTGGGGGAGGGACAAGAGGAGAAAGGGGAGGGAGAAGGAGGGGAAAGGAGGGGGAATTCCTTTTGTGAACAGCGGCAATTCTGGCTCAGTTTGTTCCTTACTTAGCCCTCTTCCGTGGCTGTGTGTGAGGAAAGGTGCTTTTCCTGGACCTAAGAAAGTGGACTGTCAGAACCTTGCTATGGGCAGCACAGAATTACTCCTTGGCGCTAACTGGAGAAGGCATTTGGTTCTCTTTAATTAGTCAAGGTTTTGTTTTCCAAATCAGTTATATTGATCCATGAGCATCTGGACTATTACAATCATGTATAAGAATAGGGGTTTGGAATTTAAAGGTGTGCCAGTATTCCTAGTGATATAGAGAAATTTGGTGTGTTGTCTTTGCTTGTGTATCTATGTGGAGGTGATTCTTAAAGTTAACCTGCATCTCCGATCCACTTGCTTTGGGGAGTAGACCACTATTTGTTTCATGTGTGAAAATGCATTATTACCGAATGCACAAAAATGTTTTCTCATTTTCTTCCTTTTCCCCACCTCGTTCTTACACATGTGGGAATAATGTTCTCAAACTGTATGTAGTGAGATTTAGTCACCAGTATTTTAGCAGTTATATTTGCTTTTGGATAAGGTTGTCCATCCCCCAAACTTTTTTCCTAGTCTGTCTTCCCAACTTCTCCATTTCCTTCTCTTTCTCTTCCTCTTTCTATCTTTCCCTGATGCTACTTTGTTTGCAAAAGTAATTCTTGACCTCTTGCTGAGTTAAGGGAGACAAAGTTCTTACAAATGGGGTGAGGTACAACTCTGGTTGGTTTATCCGTGTTTGTTTACAGGCTATCTTTTCAGTGATTATTTTGCTTTTCAAAATGATAATTAGACAAAATTAAAGCATTCTTTTTAGTATAATATGACTACATCAGTCACACAGTTAGGAAGAATTGGCTTTCTGATCTTTTAGACTTTTCTGTATAAAAAAAAAATCACTGATTTCGCTTAGCAAGTTTTATTTTTATTCTATTTTTTCACAACAAAGGCATCTCCTCTTAATGTAACAGATTACCCAGGTTACTTGTCACTGTAACTAATAGCTTTATCGGTTTGCTTCCTAGGAACCAAATTATGAGATTCATCTTAGAGTTTGGTATCCTCTAACAGTTTCTTTATGGGGAAGAAAACAAAACAAAAAAACCCTAGTGGAAAAAGTGATTTATTTATTTCTATCTGTTTTGTCTCATACAATTCTGCTAAGTGGGCATGAACATTTATAATTATTTTTATAACCTCATTTCAAATGAGCTATCTTAATGGTAAGAATCTATCACCTGTCAAGTCATGTTATTTCAATTTTAGATATTTAAATTTCAAATGATTGAAGGAGAAAGAAAAATGACTGTCGCTATAAACCTCGCCTCCAAAAAATATTTCCTTTAGAAAACTTGCTTCTTGAATAAAGCAGGATGACTCACGACAAGCAATTTTTAATTTGAAATTTATGAAAGACTAAATTCAGAACTCTGAGTTTTGAATCATTAGTAGTTTGAATCATTAGTAGTTATGAATTAAGATTTCATAATGTATCTAATTAGAAAGAAGTTATTAAAATATTGGTGAGATCCATTGTTTATGTCAATTTCATTGTACTTTCCCTGAGGAGCCATTGGTGACTAGCTTTACTTCCATAAGCACAACATTATATGAAAAAGATACATTTGGGGATTAGTTCATATGCTACCATTCTTTGCCCTACATTGTAAGGGATGTTATTAGAAGCTATAAAATTCTTCTCCCTTTCTTTCAAATGTATGTGTGCTTTTATGTGGAAGAGTATGAGGGCAGAACCAAACATGTAGGAGGGTTATGTATTCTTCATTAAAAATATATTTCACAAAAGATTATAGTTTGTGTGGGAGGGAAATAGCTGCCTGTCTGTTGATTGCATTGTGCTTATTCCATATAAAAACTATTTGAGTGAAGGCAAGATAACCTCATTTTGATCATCTGATGACTGCTTTTGCTTGGAGAAGAGAATATAATTTCAAGGCTACATGCTGATGGGCAACAGTAATTGTTCTCTTTTGGCAGAGCTTAGCATGGAATCTGCTTTGGTATTTTTATAACTACATATGCAAATCTTTTCTCCCAAAGCTTTTTTTCCCTCCTTTCTTTCTCCGTGTGCAGAGCTTTTTGTAATCTTCAAGACTGTTAAATTTCAAAGGTGTGATACCTAGTGATATCAATGTATGATGATGTGTAAACCTAAGAGCAAAATCTTGGCTCGAAGTGAAATCTTTTTGTTAAAGCAGATCCTGTACTGTGAGCAGATTCCCCTGTATACTTGGTTTCTATGGAGACATTTTTAGTACTTATGGATGATCAGACTATTTGAATGTAGTATGAATGATTAGTATATCAACTTAGGTCAGTGCAGCTGATGGAGTTTCCTAGTTAATAGGTGATCCTTTCACTAAGATTCCTATTATGTTGCAGGGCTTAGGAGAGTGATATAAACACCAAAAACTAGCCTAAAATATTGAAGTAATATGACACTTAATTTTATCTTCTTAAAGGTACATTACTCCAGTATTACATATGAGAAAGAGAAAAACGCTCAACTTTGCCTACAATTAGGAAAATTTCCAGTTGACAGTGTCAGAACAATTTAATGATCCACTTCTAAAGCTCATTCTGGGAGGGTGTAAGTGATGCTTCTACTTCTTTCCTATGTAGGTAGTGAGTTAACAGTATTGAAGGAAACCTTAGCTTTAGGAATTATTTGCGATTATTCAAGTTTTATAATGCTTCATATGTCACAGATGAAGAATTTGAGTCCTTATACTGAAAATTACGCATGGTATTGACCATGGTAAGGGATAAACTCTGCTCACTGAAGCTTATCTGCTGGGGCTTAGGAGCTGAAAGGCTCTGACCTCATCTGTATGATGTCAGGGGAGAGCTTGGTGACTCTGAGCAGAGTCCTCCTGATAATGGTAATAAACTCTGATAATTAGTTAGGACAATGTTTTCAGCTTTGACTGTGTTATCTAATCTTCCTGTGACAGAGGTTGGCAGTGACCCTCAGCGACTGATGTGTAGATCCACCATGAGGCACTCAGATTTCTACAACAAGATGTCATCATTTGAGTCAGCAGGGCTAGAAGCTCATGTTGAATGGTGGCTTTTAGAAAGGGCACAAGATTGGGAGCTGAGGGAGAGACACAAATCACTGGGTAGACATCATGCATAGAGACAAATGCATTTTTAATGGAAATATTTTATTCTACTTATTTCACTTGGAAGAAGATATATTTTCTATGAGAGAAGGAATTCTGTATGAGTCTAACTATCCTGAGAGCCGAAAGCAAGACCTCAGAGGCCATATTTTTGGATATGGATGACAGAACTCAGGTCCAAGAATTTTTACCAAAGGCATTCTTCTAACTTCTCTAAAGTTAGATGACATCATCTGATTGTCTCAAAACTAAAGAATGCACAGGAATATGACACTATCTGATTGTCCCAAAACTAAAGAATACACAGGAATATCTTCAAATAACACATGTAGGAGAATTCTTGCTATGTCTCAAAACAGGTTGCTGTAATTATCTACACTCATTTTCTTAGAATTAATGTACTTGCTACAGAATTTCATTGAAATAAATTCTCCTTTCCAAACTTTTAGATTTTTTTATGGGACACTTAAAAATTCTTGACATAAGGATTTATAGATATTTAAATAACTAATTGCCCACAAGTGCCTCATTTTCTATAAAATCATAGCCTGACTCCTGTGTGAACTAGGTAAGGCCATATCCAAAATTGTTTCCTTCTGTTATTTAGGTTAGTTTTATGTGAGTGGAGAGGTATTCACAAGGCCACATGGCATAGTCTAATAAATAATTTATTTGCCTCTTGAGGGAATAAGTTTAAGAAAACCCAGAAATATATAGTAACAACTATGAAAAGGGATCTATGCATTTTAACTATAAAGCATAAGATACAAACTTCCCTCAAGAAACTTGGGTCTAGAATGGGGAGAAAATGATATCTCATGTTTGATCCAGACTGAGTACTAGAGATGTCAAAGATGACTGAGGTTTTAACCTCAGTGGTTCAAAGAATGGAGGTCCCAAAAGTAGAAAAGATAAGGCCAGAACTGCTGGGAAGAAGGCAAATTTAATTTTATACTGCTCTATCCAGATAGGGGTGTGAGGAATCTGTGACTGCAATTGTGGTCTCGAGTTATGCCCAGGCATTGATGGGTGGGCAGAATCAAAATAGAGTACAGTTGTACCCTGAACTTTGGAGGCTTAGTAAACAGAGTCAGAGCCACATGGACCAAATGGGCAGGTTTGGGCTAGGGTCTCAGTAGTGTAGACAGGTTTCCCCATTTATAATAAAGTGCCGAAGCAAACCTTTCTCTTGTATGTGGAAGACTGTCTCAAAGGAGGGTCACCAAATGCCTTTAAAGGTGCAACACTCCCAGGCCTCAGAGAACCTGGATCTTTAAAGGCAAGTAACGATCCCTGAGAAGAGAGGCTTCTTTGTCATCAATGTAGGACACGTTGGTGACTGCGTCTGGTGGCAAAGGCTTGCCTGTCCGTCCCACTTGAGGCTCAGCTGTCCCCTCTGGGAGGGTCTGATTCTCTCTGACTTTTGTTCCATCTCACTGGAGTCAATTTTTTGTTGTGACTTCACCCCCTGGGGCAGGGTGCAAGTTGTGGGAATCTTGGCAGGAGCGTTGAATTTGGGTCCTAGTGAGAATAATTGTCTGAAACGTCTTGACATTCTACTGTGTTTGCTGGTGGGAATGGAGCTCTGTTGGGGAAAGAGCAAAAGGGGAGTATAAGAGAGCTGCATTTGGAATGCTGGGAAATATTCCTACTTTGGGGATAGGAAGATAAATAGGATCTAACAAAGGAGACTAAGAGTAATGAGGGGGTTAGTGGAAACCAATTTAAGTGCAGCAATAGGAGAGATGGATTATAGAGTTTCCAAATATCCATTTCATTCGTTGAATCTGATGTTCAGTTGAGGGTGTTTTATATGTCAGGTCCTGTGTTAGTATCTGTGGATACAATAGTGAACCTGACATAGTCTGTGGATACGATAGTGAACCAGACATAGTCTTTGTCCTCAAAGAATTCATTGGCAGTCAGAGATCACAGTCCAGGTGGTACTATTAAGTGACTTTTGCTGGAATTGTAGCCAAACCCCCGTGAAACAGAGAAAGCAACCTGTGGGTGACCATGATTGGAGAGGGGAATGGGAGGGTCAGCTGGAAGATGTAGGGCTGTCTGGAGAAGAGACTGTAGAAGTCTGGGGAGGGTGTTATGGAAATGTCTGACTACATGGTCTACAGTTGCTGAGACAGCTGAAGTCAGATGAGCTGGCACAGTTGAGTATAAGGGACCCAAAGTCAACATAAGGGCAAAGAGCCACTCCAGCAGCTGTGAAGAAGTGAAAAGCATGAAGAGAAGGGAGTCAAGTGGAGTTCTGAGTTTGAATAGAGGAGAAGGAGACAATCTTAAGAAGAAAATGGGGTTGAATTTGGCATGTTAGGGGAGGGCTCAAGAGGTCAGGGGATGGAATTTATTCTAAAAGTAGCTCATGAAATTTTCTCTCTAATTTATTATTGTCCTTTATGCTCCAGGTTCTTCCTCAGAAAAATCCCCTACTCTGTAGTTGAATTGATACTACTTTGTCACACTACAGCCTCTTAGCTAGTGTTCTTGACTCAAATGCCTCTGCCTGTAGTCAGTTCCTCATTCCACTGCAAGGCTTATCTTCTCAAAATACCATTTTAAATAGATAACTGTGGATATCTACCCATTGTCTATACTTTAAAGGATGTGTTCCTTCACAAAATGAGAAATCTCAATTTTCATAGGATTTTATAATTTACCAATAACTTTTATACACATAGTCTCATTGAGTTCTAACAAAAACCACATGGTGGATAGGTTAGATGTTGCTCTCTTTCTAAGTTTATAAATAGCGTAATAGAGGATCATAATGTTAAATGGCATGCCCAGGGCCACACAGTTCATGAGTGACAGAGTCAGAAATAAGTATCAGGTCTTCTGAGTTGAAGTCCAAGGTGTCTCAGAAATAGGCTTTTAATTAATGAATTTGCACCTAGAGGAACTCAGGGTCTGAATACTTGTTTCAAAGTAGATTCTCGGTTGTTATATTAATGGCTGTATAAAATTGCCTATGGATCCCATCTCCATCCTAACCCTTGGATTTATGTAATTAGGCTGATGAGGTGTGGTGCCTTCCATCCCAGCAGGATTGCAGAGAGGCCTCTCAGTGTCCTTGCAGTCACTTTTATCACGGCTCAAAAGTTGTGATCTGGGGCTGTCAACTGAGACGCATTTCCTGGCTGATTTTCCCTTAGATTGGGAAAAGCCTGTCTCCTGCCAGGACATCTGGGGAGCCACAGAAAACACTCTGTACTTCCCTGATGTCATCCTTAGTGCCTGCTTGTCTCATATGGAACTTGGAGAGGGTTGCCACTGACTTCACAGAGGGTTATGGATGCTTTTGACCACTGCCTGGCCCAGCTCTTCATGCGTCAGCTGCTCTCGCCTGTAAGGTGTGTCTCAGAAACAGGCTTTAAATTCATGAATTTGCACCTAGAGGAACTCAGGGTCTGAATACTTGTTTCAAAGTGGATTCTCAATTGTTATATTAATGGATGTATAAATTTGTTGCCATTTAGACTCGAATAGTTTTGGAAAATACTGTATACAGAAGGGTGTAGAGCTTTGAAATACATGTAAAAATCAGGAACATTTGTTAGCAATGTAATGATTAATGAGTCTGTGTTAACATGATTTTAGAGTACACTCTGTTTCTATCGTCTTCTCATTGTACTGAAGCCAATGTCATTTGGATTTTGACAGAGTTTTTGGAGACAATTTACTGCATCAGAAGTTTAAATGATATCAAAAATATGCTTGACAACTGTTGAAAATATCAAGATTGCTTTCACGCCTATAAAAATTGATAAGGGAAGTATATGTATGAGAATTAGTTAAATACTACATTGTAAGAGCGGGTTCCACTTAAGCACCCTTCCCCCACACACAGTCCTAGCATCTGTTTAGAAATTATGATTTTCATCCTCTCTGTTGGGTTTCCATGATTAAGGGGTATATCTTTCTATCAGAAAAGCTAAGGAGGAATAAACGTTTTTAATACAACTTTTTACAAGCCCATGTTATAGTCCTTGTTGTTTTCTATTCTCTTGTAATAGTGTATTTCTCTTGGGGACAATAGCATAGTTCCTCAGGAGACTGAGATACTGGTCTCTTCGTTTTGCTAGTGCCTTAATTGGTTAGAATTAAAAGATCAGTAAAGGTGTGGGGTCGGAGTATGAAGGACTCAATTGCCAAACTCTGAACTTAAAAAAAAAAAAGGGTTTTTTTACTTTCTCTAATTTAACTAAAGGTATAATGATATACAATACATTGGGATGAGATACAATTTGAACTTCAGTAAAGCATTTTAGAGTGGCAACAAGATGTGTACATTCTAATTAGTGTTGAATGGAAATATTCTTGAAATGGAGTTTAATTTCCAAACTGTTGAACTATTGATGTTATATTTTTTACCTTCTGGGTAATTAAAAATTTTTTTTTATTGGGGTACTTATTGGAAATATTGATTTTTACTGTGACCATATTTTTGTCACTGGGCCTTAGTTACAATTCAATGGCCCACTAACAACATTGAATAATTAAAGAGGATATTCTTGATTAAAAATAATTAGACATATATGTATTTTATGAGCTTGTTAGTAACACATATTGGACTGCACAATACATTAAAAATGGTTAAGAGTAGCATATGTTTTATTCAAAGTATTAGCAATGATAAAATAAGTCTGCTCATAGTATATGACAATAAAGAGCAAAAATGAACAAAGATGATACTTTTGTAGATACTATGATGCTTTCTTTTTAAATAGAGATGTCATGTGACATATTCTGTAATAGAATTTTTCAAAAGTGCTTAGCCTTTGTACATCTTACCACGTTATTTTCTCCTATCTTGTTGAATGACTTTTGGAATCAGTGGTCCTCAGTTTGAAATCACTCTAGCTTGCCAGGGCCTTGTGTGTCCTTCAGAGCTGCCCTGGGCCTCTGGGTCTCCCATTCTTGCCCCCGACTAATGCAGGCTTTCATCACTGCACCTGTCTACCATGGAAGCTTCTACCTCAAATTGGTCTTATACACCGCTGTCAGATTAATTTTACAGTCCTCTCTTTCAACACCCCTCTTTCCTGCTCAGAATTCTTCAGAGGGTCTTTATTGTCTGCAGGATGAGAGACAGCTTAGAGTCACAAAAATAGCACAGAAGTAGAATCTACGAACCTGCTTTTAAATTGCTTGGCCTCTAACTTGCTCTGTGACCCTGGAAACGTTACTGTTCACTAAAACTCTTGAAATTTATCTATCTTTACTAACTGCTTTAAGTTCCTCACCTCCCACACATCCTGCCAAAGCCGGCGGTCATTCTTTTGTCTGCATATTCTCAGCTCTTAATAACATTTGGGTCAGGGCAGTTGACCACCATGCCTTGCTGAATGAAATGGTCAATCCACCCAGTTTCCATGATGCTACACTTGAAAGACTTGTCCTACGTGGCCTGCTTAGTCTCTTTTACTAGCCTTGTCCTGACTGCTGTACTCTCCTAGAGTTTTCTCCAAATCTCCTTATCTTCTTTATCTAAACTCTCTTTCTAGCACATATCAAATCATTGCGTGGTTTTGAATGTCACCAATATGCTGATAATTTTAAAGTTTTATTTATTTATTTAGCTGAGTCAGGGTCTCACTCTGTTGCCTAGACTGCAGTGCAGTGGTAGTAAAAGCATGGCTTACCACAACCTCGACTTCCTGGACCCAGGTGATCCTTCTGCCTTAGCCTCCCAAATAGCTGGGACTACAGGCATGTGTGCCACCACGCCCAGTTAATTTTTTTATTTTTCGTAGTGACAAGGTCTTGCTATGTTGCTCAAGCTGGCCTAGAACTCCTGAATTCAAGCAATCCTCATGCTTCGACCTCCCAAAGTGCTGGGATTACAGATAAGAACCACCACACATACCCAGTTTTATCTTTGTGGATGGATCTTTCCTGAGTTCCCAACTTGTATATGTACTAAATTTGTTCACTTGGCTGTCTGATGGACACAACAAAGTTAAGATAGACAGAAAGGAACTATCAGTGTTTTCCTGCCACAGCTCTGCTCCGCCACCAAGCCTTTTCATTTCAGTAAATAGGACCACACTTCCCACTGCTCAGGTCACATTTCCAGAATTCATCCTTGACTCCTCTCCTTCCCTCCAGACTCACATTTAGTCCAGAAACTCCTTTTGGCTCTCTCTCCAAAATAAATGCTGAATGTCACGTCTTCTTACTCTCTCCTCTGCCATAGTCTTACTCCAAGCTACCAGTGTCTGGCCTCATCTCCTGCAAAAGCTAACCAGCTTCCCTGACTGACTCCACACTTACCAGAATAGCCTCTGTCTCTCTCAGCTCATCTCTCTCCTCACTGATACTTTTCCCTATTAGGTTCCAGTCAGACTGGCCTTCATTCAATTCCTTAAACTTGCTAAGTTTGTTCTTACCTCCATCTTTGCACTTAACTTTTTCTTGCTTGCAGTGCTTTTAGCCTGCATTTTCCCAGCATGGCTCTTTCTCCTTGTTCAGGTCTTAACTCAAATGTTACTTCTTTGGACTGGCCATCTGTGCCCAAGTTTGAGCGGTTTCCTTCATCCATCTCTAGTTTACTTTTGTTTCTTACAATTTTTTCTTCATAGAAGTTATCAGAACTTGAAAAGATCAGTTCAGTGGTTAATGTGTTTTTTGTCTGCCTCTCTCTAGTATGGACTCCCTGAGATCATTGACATCCTGGCGTTCAACTGTGCATCTTAGTGCTTAGTAGACAGTGTATAGAGGGCACTTAAAAGTATTTGTTGACTCATTTGCCACCTTGAGCCTAGTTTTCTTATCTGTAAACCAAAGATGTTAGGACAGATGACCTCTGCTCCTGCCCTACCTAGCCGGTTTTAATTCTTCTACATCTCTAAGCCCTCTGATCCAGTCCAGTTGACCTCCTTAATGTCTATAAATGGACCGTGTTTATTCAGATCTTCAGGCCTTTGCTCACTCTCTTCCCTTCTTAGTGTCCTTCTTTTTTGTTTCATTGCTAGCCTCATTCTTCATTGATTTTTCATCTTTTCTTTTTTCTATACTCCTTATAGAAGATTATAACTGTTTTATGTATAGATGATGTCTTGCCTGTCCTCCTAGATGGTTAGCTCTTAAGCATGGGACTATGATTTATAGTTATAATTCTTTTGAATCTCCATGACAGCTCTTGGAGTGGTAGCTTATAGGATATACTTGGTACCTACCTTATAATTCAATAGGGGCATGTTGTCTTCCAGAAACACTGATTTCAAAGTAATAAGAATGTTTGACCTATTTACTAATTTATATGGGACAAATAGATTTTTTTTAAAAAAGTAATCAAATAGGTATATCTTTATTAAAAGTCTGAACTGGAAAAAATAAAATCTGAAAATGGAAATATAGACTTTTGATAGCATGATGTTTTGCAAACATTTGTGAGCAACCTTATCAAAAAAGTTTTGGTATACATTTTCATTTTATTTAAGTTTTTAAAATAATATATATTAACGAATAGTTGAGATGGGAAATGGACATCGTTTTTATTAACTCAGGTTAAAGCCTGAGTTGGGTTTTTAATTTGGTTCAGCTTGTTCAGGTATTTGGAATTTAGAGAAGCTCTATGAAAATATCCCGCCTACACATTTTGAATATCCTCTTCCTGCTTATCTTCAGAACAGCTTGATTCTTTTAATAGCAAATGGCTGAGTGGAGGGGAACCATTTGTAGTGGGTAAATTTAAGTACAGTATGTCCTCCTATTCCAAGCTGAAGTCATGCTCACTGCTCAGGGATTCATGCAACTGTGTATTCCTTTTGATGTTGGTCAGATCCCTGAGAACTCAATATTTTAAAAGGGTGTTGCTCATTCCTTTGAGCATTGGAAGAATTATTGGTCAATTTTAAAAATTCAGGAGCTAGGGAACACCTCATCTGTTCTTTTTATGAATATGTTGATTTATTATCATCCTTTTAGAGGCTATTCTTAAAATTCCCGTAGTCAGGGATAGGAAGGGCTAACATTGAGGAGAATCACAGGCTTGTTTCTTCACACAATCTATGAACCTAATGCTATATAATCACAATTCAGTATATGGAGATGGTAAATGTCTCAATTTAGAGTGGCTGGAAAATGTGTGCTCAAAATTGAGAGTAACCAAATTTTCCATCCATGGAACTGTTTTCAAATAATTCAGTCAGTTATACTTAACAGTAATTTAAAAAATCTAATTTAAAAAATTTTAATAGCATAGAAGGTCCATGTAATTATTGTATACATCCATTATTGGTGAATAGTATTGCCATTCTGAATAGTATCAGTGATTGGATTAATTCTTGGTTCATCCCAGAATTTGTTGTTTTGAATAAACAGTTTGTTTTTAAGACATCTATTTATTTCAGAAAAGTAGAGATTTTAAAAAAAAAAAAAGTCTGTTTCTCTAAAGATCTTATTTGGATTTGGGGCAGATAGCTCCTTTTGTGTGTGACTGTGTGAATAGATGTAAAGGATTTCCCAAAAGGTTGCTGTAGTTTTGCATGGGAGACCTGGAGGAACACTTGTTAGGTGTACTGCTGAGTGTTGACGGCTGACAAATCTGTTCTGTGTTCTTGTGCAGCCGCCTCTTGCTGGGGTCAAAGCCGTGTGGTGTCTGTAAAAAAGGTTTGCTGTGTAAAAAAAAAAAAAAAGGTTTGCTGTGTAATGCTTTAGAATTGGCATTGCAAATTGTTCCTGTTAGGGGGATATTGTTTATATAGGTGGCATAAAAGTTGCGTCTTATGGGCATTCTAATATCTCCAGAGGTTGAGATTGTGGATACTGGAAATATAGAGAAAAAGTAGATTCAAATCATTCAAAAAGGGTGCAGACCACTGGGATAATACATTGAAACACGTCAAATGGGAAATTTCTGAACCAGTAAGAAACCCAATACTGCATGAAATCATAACTTCCATCTTTGGCCCTCAATTTTGACCATAAAATGGTTAACTTCTATTGTAGGGAAAGAGTAACTATTTAGTTTAGACTCGTGTGTTTAGATAAATCACAATAGCTTGTGGTTTTGGTTTGGTAGAATGATTTGGATTTTTTTTCTCTTTTGTTTTTAGGTAAAGATGTGAATGCTGTTTAAATGAGGGTTGACTCTGTGATGTTCTGGGGCTTTTCTTCTGGGTGAGCTCACTGGCTTGCCACCTCTCAAATCTATTTGCAGCTGGAATTTCACCAAATAGTACTGAGGTTTGCACCAACCATTTGCTTGAGCAGAAAAAGATGCAACAATTTATATTTACAGTAAACTAAATTTGAAAAGTTTTATGAAATCTGTTCCCTTTAGTTTTTGCCAGCAGCTGTCTGCACTTAGGCTTTGTTCTTGGTTGGTCATAACTATTTAGGAAAGATTGCTGCATTATGGACATTGTTCCAAAGACTTATTCTTCCAGACATAGGACATCCTTATGTTATTCAGGTCTGACGATAGTTGATCTAACACAGATTAATTACTAAACTCTCAGTAAATAATTAACCATTTGACTTGTTACCAAGTTATATACTCACTGGGTTAGAAATGATTTCCCAAACTACTGAAGATAAGGAAGGTTATTCCTGGTTTCACAATGTCCCCATTGTTACCGACCCTGTATGTGTGAGAGACATCAGCTGATACCTACGCACTGGTCCAGCCACTCAATTAAACCACTTCCTGGGGTTTTCTCGGGTAATGGCAGTGATTCAGAAGATACCACAGAACTTTCTGAGGACTGCTACCGCGTGTTACTCTGGGCCTGAGTGACTGGGAACTGTCAAGTTCAAAAAGAGCATTTTTATCTATTGTAGTGCTATTAAATGTGTGCTTTGCTTTCAGCTTGTCTGTGTACTTTCAACAATATTTTTAAAGGGCAATTTATTTTATAGTAATGGGCTAATAGCCAAATTTCCATCAAGTAACCAATCCATGCCTTAGTTGAGTCCCCTGCAAAGTCCTGTGTTAAGCCTGGCAGAGGCAGGCAAACTACGTCATTGTAGCTGCTTGCAAGGGGTAATAGTAATTGGGGAGATGAAAGATAAAAATGGATGGGGGCCAAATAGGGTGTAAATGCAAACATATGCCATTGTACTTTTATAAATATGTATTGCTGTGATTTTTGCTTCTGAATCTATTCACATAGCCTGTTCCATTAGGTAAATTTTATTATTCTAGGATTATATTATAATACAAAAACGCAGGTAGAATTTTTGTATTTTTTTTAGATGGAAAAACATAGTTCATTTAGAAAGTAAATTGGAGCGAGATAGGAGATTCACTTCTCCAAGGTAGGGGAGGGGGCCAAAGCTTAGGAAAACATGGCAGCTGTAGCTCAAAAGAGCCACATGGTCGGACCGTAGTTTAGCAAAACAATGACCACAGATAGAGTTTTATAAAGCTTTTGTTTTGTTTTATTGTCTCTAAAAGGAAAATATTTCAAAATTATTTTGGAATCACAAGATATGTGTTTTTTTCAGGACCTTTGGAAGCTCCCAAATAGGATTTTTAACCATAGAATAAGCGAGAACCTTGGAAATTTAAGACACTAGTTCTCTCCCTGGTTATTCTGACACGTGGCTTGCCTTTTTTTCAATACTTGAAGATCTTCTCTTCCTCTCACTAGATTGGCTGGATGATCCAGTCTAGTAAGATAATGGA
The DNA here is from genome assembly GCA_963574415.1 of Tarsius wallacei. Taxonomy (NCBI): domain Eukaryota; kingdom Metazoa; phylum Chordata; class Mammalia; order Primates; family Tarsiidae; genus Tarsius; species Tarsius wallacei. The sequence continues at coordinate 36,512 of CAUYQG010166845.1, forward strand.
TTATGTAAGCATTCCATAAACTGGAAGGTGTTATGAATAAGCATAAATTATTATTACCATTATTATCACTACTTTCATTCATTAACTGCTTTGCATCATCCCACCGAACACTCCAGTAATTCACTTGTGCAGTGTCAGAGATGATTGTGAATAAATTAATGGAGAAGCTTTCTTCTTGACCTGTAAAAATCTGATTCTCTGGTAGAACCCTGTTTTAGGCAAAATGTTGATTTCATTGACACTAGTGTCCTGACAGAGAGACAGTCAGGAAGAGAGGTGATGGAGTTGCAGGAAGGGAAAAGATTTGGTATATTTGTATTGTGTGGGAATTGTGTTCACTTAACTATCTGCACACTGTAAGGCTCATTTCACAAAAATTGATGTTTGGTTTTATAAATAACTCTATTTTCTAAATGGGAGGTTGTTCTTGGTAGTGGTTAAGAATGTGGACTCTGGAATTAAATTGTCTTGCTTCCTGCCTTGGTTCCCTCACTGCTAGCTGGGTGAAAATTGGGCAAGTTTTTAATCTTCTTGTGGTTCTGTTTTCTAACTGTAGAATAGGGGAGATTGTTACATGGCATGGTTGTTGTGAAGTTTAAGTGAAGTAATGTACCCAGAACACTTGGTTCACAGTATAGATTACAAGGGGAAATACAGTTCTATGTCAAAGTGATGGCTCATCTCTTGGACTGTTTTAGATCTATTTGGTAGTATTTGGTTGAGTTTGATGATCTGTCTCTTGAGAGGAAATAAAAGGGAACAAGAGGATGCTCAAGGAAGGTCAGAGAAAAAAGAAAATGCGACTGTTGTACCTTTCACACAGAGAAACAAACTCATTCTTATTATGGGGCCTGACCATTTATAAAGTTCTTTCATATACATTTATTTAATTTAATCCCTGTTTCACAGACATGGAAATTGAGCCTCCGAGACATTCAATGACTGGCTCATAGACATGTGGTCAGTGAGTGTACAGTGAGGTTAGAGAAGCAGACCTCCTGGATTCTGGCCATATTTCTTCATTCCAAACAACTGATCCTTCTCTGCTGTATAAAAATGTTCAAGTCTGTAATAATCTTTGGTGCTGAGTCCCAAAGCAATGGTGGGTTGTGCCCTGCTGCAGATCTGGGTGGGTATTGGTAGGGATTCAGGGACCTTCCTTCTATGTTACTTAGAACACGGACCCACAGCACTTCAGTGGCCACTACTGCTAGGCAATTTTGAGCATCCCTTATTTCTTTGCAGCCTCTGAGGGAAGCTTGTGTTTCAGTCTCTGGGAGGGGCCATTTCAGATCAGCATTGTGTGGGAGAAATTGTCAGTCTTTCCTTCTTGCAAAGACGGAAGACAATGAACAACTATCTGATGGTTGAACGCATCCTATACATGATTAGTAGTATTAATACACTTTTAATCCAGGCCTTTTTTGGGTCACTGTGTCAATGAACTTGAAGTTAATGAGGAGTAAAACTATTAATGTATATATCATCTAAACCTCAGTTTGATTTAACTAGGTCTTCAGATTGTGATTCAGTGTACATTTTTAAATTCTGTTGGTGATGTAGTATAGTTTTGCATTTTTTTCTTTAGGCTCTAAGATTATAAATAGCTTTAAAAGTTGGATTGTCCTATTTGTCATGTTAAAAATCAAAGGAGTTAAGATGTGGGAAAGTGAAAGAGAAAATTAATTATAGTACTTCAGAGTTTTAAAAATATTGAGAACAAATTTTAAAATTGGAAGAATTTTTTATACATGTTAATGTGTAAAGATTGAGTTGACTTGGGTATTACACTTGAAAACATTATTTTTATGAAATCATTTTCTACTCTGAATTAGAAATGTGTATATAGTTGATGGGATATATATTTGTCAAATAAATAAATATGTTTTTATTTAGTAAAATTTTAATTAGCCATCATACTTTTTGGAGGGGCTACTTGTACTTTGCTTTTCAGAGAAGAGGCAGGTAACTAGAATGCAAGATACTGCCAGTGATTTTTAAAGCAACATCTAGACCAGAGTTTCTCAACCTTGGAATTGTTGATATTTGTTTCCAGATAATTCTTTGTTGTGGGGGGGTTGTCATGTGCAATGCAGAATGTTCTGCAGCATCCCTGGTCAGCTACCCAGTAGATACTAGTAGTATATCCTCTCCCCAGTTGTGACCATAAAAAAAATCTTCAGACATTACCAAATGTCCTTGAGGGGGCAAAATCATCTCTGGCTGAAAACCATTGATCTAGAATTTTCAATATTATATTTAAATCTTCCACCTAGCCTAAATATTTAATATAATTTTGAATAGATGTTCTGAACCACACTAAAAGAGAGAAAATGTTATATATATAAAATGAATACTTATCAACTATGAAGAGATAAGATTTTTCAACAATGTGGGATAGAATCAGTGTTCTCTGATTAACTCTCAGTTACAATAATAAAATCCAACTAACCACAATCCCAAACATTTTGATTAATGTTTTATCTCCTTATTTTCTTTCAAAATATATCCCAATTTTGGATTAATACATAACAATGATCTTCTAGTGTTTTGTTGGAACTTTAAATAAATGGAAATAATATTATGGTTTGCCATATATTGAATTAGAACATTCTATATATTCCTCATGCACATACTGAAAAGTTTAGTTGCTTTTACAGGTGGGTGTGTGTCTTGATGAACACGGATTTGTTCAACTTGTCCTGAAAAGCTTGGTCAGAAACCCATTTATAGACTTTTTCATGGACATTTTTGTATAAGGAGGCAAGTAGACATGCCTAGTTATTTACTACTGAAGAAATATAGATATTTTGACCCATGAATTAAGTGGCTGCTCTCTAAACTGTGTTTCTCTAATGATAGAACATATTTTTATTCTTGTGAACCATGAGCTGAAGGCTTAGCCAATCAGAGGAAGGAATTTACTATATGGCAAAAGGAAGTGTTTGTTCCGTTATTGTAGTACATGGCCTCTTGCCACCTTTGATAAAGGACTGAAGTGTTGTGCACCCAAAGTCTGCTACCCTCTTGACCCTTCATCAATCATCAGCTGGACTGTGAGGTTAAGTGAACTGTAGCTCAGTAGGCTAAGAAGGCTAACTATTGTTTAAGCATTGTGTAACTCTTGAAAGAGGAAATTACTGACACAGCAGTCTTGCAATGTGATACCTTTTTAGTTTTCAGATTATAGGCATATGTTTCCTTTCTATTGCTAATCTGCACCAGATTAGAGCTATAAAATGACAATATATAGAACCTGAAGTTGTGTTTTTCAGATGGGTGACTGTGAAACTGTTGGAAATTTCTTTTTATCTGCAAAAATAAGAACTTATACAAAAATAAATGACCTATTCTAGGACAGCATTTCAAGAAATTAATATGGGATCCTAATGGAATTTTTATTATCTTCAAATGATGAGCGTAACTAAGTAACTTTCAACTCTTGTATGCTACTTCTCCTCTATTAATGCATTAGTTACTGAAAGCATGTATTTGTCCACATGTTTTCTAAATAACTGGTGGTGTATACAAACTCTTTTAGCACATATTCTATTTTTTTTCCTGATTGATTCTGAAAACTTTGTAAGAGCCATGTCTGATATTCACAGCTTTTTGCCATATAATTTCTATATTTATGCCACTTTCTTAAACAAGTAGAGTAATATGTCAGCCACAGCTGTTGCTGACCAAAGCTGTCACAGAAGTGGGAGGAGGAAGAGTCCCAGATAATGTTTTCAGGTTCTGTATATCAAAAGCATATCTGTTGTAATCAATCTGTGATAACAACTGGCTTGCAGAAGGCAGTTCTAGCCAGATACTTATTTTATCTTTGACCACATGTATAGTAGATTGCATGCCATCATGATAAATACCACTGACAGTTCATAGAAACTGGTAGAATGTATATATGATTGACTGACTTGTATAATAAGAAATAGCACTAATGTGCAGTCTTCACTCGTCTTAACCTCGGCCTTTGTAAAGTTATTAACAAAAATTTTCATTCTTAATAGCATGCAAAGAAAAAGAAAGAGTGAAAATACCTAATAGCAAAAGAGGAAAATTTCCAATATAAACAGGCAGTGATACTTTCTAAATAAGTCCATTTGGACTAAAAGAATTATTTACATGAAGGCACCTATCCAGTTCCTTATTACAGGAATCCTACCACTACACTTCCCAGAGCAGGTTAGAAATACTAGAGTCAGTACCTCTCTACCTAAGACTTCTCATAACTCTCTGGATCTTGCCCTTCCTCAACTTTTCCAGCTTACCATGGAAGAGAACTAAAAATCCCCATTGAAAAATTATAGCTAGATTTTTATTTTCTTATTCTCTTTTTATAAAAACAGTTCAGGATAAAGGGAGCTTGTATTTTAGCAATGAGAAAGAGATAAATAACCATATTAAGACCTGAGTCTCTGTACTTTAACCCTCTTGGCATAAAAAGAAATCCTGATGTGGTCAAATCAAATAAGGGAGAGACCTACCTCAAAGATAAAAAAGAAAGTCCTTTGCATAGCCTTCTATATTAGTCTACTCCCATTAATTCTCCTCATTATCATTAATATAAAGTACATGTTTCTTTTGGGATTGCTGTAGGTGTTTTATGAAGAGAATCTTCCAGACTAACTATTTGTGTTGTAGAAACTTACAATTAAAGATAGGCACTTCAGTATGGATCCACATATATGGGACAAATAGGTAACAAAGGAGCTAGCACTTACTTAATCCTACATGAAAACCTCACAGCAGAGATGGAATTTTAGGAAATGCTTATTAACAGAAATGAGGGTTGGGGAAAAGGAAGAAAAATTAAATATGATTAAATAGTTACTGTGCATCAACGATTATGCTCAGCAATTTATTAATAGCTAACATCTATTGAATGCTTACTGTGTGCCAGGTAGGAATGCTTTCTGTATATCAGCTTGCTTAGTTCTCCAACAAGTTTTTGAGACAGTTGTTAATATTATTTCCATTTTACAATTGAGGAAAATGAATCAAAGGGAGACTAAATAACTTGCTTAAGGTTCTAGAGACTGGTAGAGGCAGAACTAGAATTAAAATTTAAAAAGTCTGATTTAGAGCTTGCCTCTTGACCAATGCATCATACTGCTTATCTAATTTAATTTCCACCACAGCCCTGCAAAGTAGATATTTTTTCTTCATTTTACAAATTTTACAAGTGAAGAAATCAAAGCCCAGAGAGGTTAACTTTGTCAGTGTCATCTCACTGACCAATGACAGAGGAAATATTTGAACCAAAGCCTGATTCTCTCAAAAGTCTGGGCTTTTTCACTGCCAGAAAAGGCTTGTCTCGGGAAGGCTCAGAGGTGTAGCTGACAGAGAGGTCTAGCTCTTTCCTTGCATAGACAGTTAAGGTTATCAAGAAGCCCATATAAGCTGTTCATAATTTGTCCTAAGGCAGTAGAGCCCTTGTTTACTGAAGCATGTGAAAGCCCTTCTGGTTCAACTCTATCTTGTAGAAATCGTCTGTCATTGTCTTCATCCTGGGCTGTGCTTCATTTCATTAGGCATGCCTCTTTTCAATGTTCTGGGCTGTTCTATTCCTGTTTATAAATCTTTTAAGTGTGCACATTTAAAAAGTAATTAAATTGTCATTATAATTTGTAGTATGCCTGGAGTCAATCACCTAATTAAACTGCACGAGAGGAGATGTGGTAGGTTCATATGCATTTATTAAATATAGCTGTACTAATTATCCAGGAATTTTGAACTAAGTAAAGGAAAAAAGTCATGGTAACACTATTCCTTAAAGTCTTTCTTTTTCTACTCTTCTCTGTTTGAAAACTTCCCTAGTTAGTAATATAATCCTATTGTCTCTTTTGGTTAATTTTTAGTGAAATTTGAATTTGTGTGCCTTTCACTCAACATTTTCTTAAAATGCTCCTGACTGCATTAATGTACACCATCCCATATCCTAACTGAATAAGCAATTATAAATACAAAAGACAACAAAATTTGAATTCATGGGCTATATATAGCCATCCAAATTCTATCTTGGATTATAAAAATGGCAACATATTGGATATCTGGAATCATTCAGAGGAGATTTGGTTTTCCTAAAGCAGTAGTGGCTGTCAAGAGACTTATTTTCTTACTAGGGAATAAAAACCAGTGGACAACAAAAACAAAAACAAAATTCACATGACCAAATAAAACAGACTGTAAGACTCTTACTAAAGAAAACTATTTTGGAAAATTCTGTTTTTTAATTCTAAGCTCTAGCACGGATAGATAGATAAATATAGATATAGATAAGCTTTATTGTGTGAGAATTGATAGCTCGATAGGTTCTTTGGTCCTTTGAGAGGTAATTTCAGTTTGTGATGAGTTAGTTGGCTACATTAATTCTTATGGGGTTAGAAACTTCAGAGAAAGGACAATTCTGAGGGACATATTACACATCAGTCATGTGAGTGACAGATTTTGTGCAGTGAATTTTCTCTTCCTTATGTTTATGGGGGAGGGTGGATTGAACTGAAGGCTGTATTCTCAGAGGCAATCATTAAAAAAAAGAAAGAATAAAGCAATAGAGAGCAGAATAAAGACATTTAACAGAGGTATAATAGCAAACATATGTACCTAGAAGTCATTATGTGTTCAAAAATTAGTGAATGAGTGTGTTATATTTAAAGATTCCGGTTTTCTTTCCTCCTCCATATGCACATATGATATCCTCTACTTATAAAGAGTCTTCTTGGATCATATTTATTCTTTTCTAAGTCACAAAAGCTAAATTGACATGTAATGTACTTGAAGTATTAGTAATAGCTAAGATGTTATAACCAGGTTGTCAGTTTCTTCAGAAAAATTCATTTTGAGTGATAAGCTATGATATTGGGGAACATGGCTCTTTCTGCTATTGTGGGAGCAGCATCTCACCCTCCATTTCTGGGCTTCTACTAGAGTTCTTGTTAAAGGGCCCTTGAAGTGTCCCCTGACACTCTATGGGCTGCTGGTGGGGGGTGGGTGAAGGAGAGTGAGTGAAATTAGGTTTTAGTTCCAGACGATGGCAAAAGTGTAAAATACTCAACAAAGGTAGCAGAGAGGAAAGAAAGGACACCCTCTACAGCCCTTTTACTGATCTGGCTGCTTACTGGGTGGTCTTTCCAGTGGAAGGTAAATCATGCACATTTAATTTGAAAATTGCTAACACACATATATCCTCTTAATACGATCTTTGTTTATAGCAGTAGAAACATCTCTCCACACTGGAGCAAAAGCTACATAAAATAATAAGCATGAGATTTAAGTAAAGATTACGTGCCACCCTTATTTTTTTAACCTAAACTTTCTTGAAAAAAGGTTTTAAGAAACATTGTAGAAATGTAAGTGCCATTTTGTTGTTGTTGTAGGTGGTGGTTTTAATCATTACAGAAGTCAATAGCTCTCAAGCAATCTCCCCATCTTCCTGCAGCTGTCTAGAATAGCCATCTGTTCTTGCAGGTGGACCGAATTCTAATCTCTAGTAAGGCTGCCACCCTCTCTGGGCTGCTTACTTACCATTTCTTTCTTAGGAGCCTGCTTTGAAATGAAATCCTTTCCTGAAGAGAAGTTCCATACACTGAGTTTTATCTATTTATAATTTGAAAGTATGAGACTGATAACTTAGATCTTAGATGACATTAAATTGTTTAGAGGGAGAGGGCTAATTTTAAGGGCATTTAATTGATGATTTGGAAAGAAAGCCAAAACAGATTTTTTGGAGTGTTACATTTGGGTCACTACCTTTTCATCCTCATTAATTTTTAGCAACAGCCTGACAGGAAAAATGTGTATGTGAGTTTGAATAAAATTATTTTAATGTTATTCTACTTTATCCAAGGACACCTACAAATAACAGAATTATTTTGTTGCCCTGGTCATGTTGTTCATAGTTCATCCAATGTTATTGCATCAAATCTCTGGTTTACATGGGAGGGGACTTTTTTTTCTTATTATAGAAACTGTGGTTTAGAACTTGGCAAGGTGTGTCACACCTGTAATTCCAGCACTTTAGGAGGCCAAGGTGAGAGGACTGCTTGAGCCCAGGAGTTCGAGACCAGTCTGGGCAACAGAAAGTCAAAAAATTAGCAGGTGGTGGTGCATGCCTGTAGTCTCAGCTACTGGAGAGGCTGAGATGGGAGGATCACTAGAGCCTAGGAGGCTGAGGCTGCAGTAAGCTGTGATCATGCCACTACACTCCAGTCTGGGCGACAGTGTAAGGCCCCAACTTAAAAATTTTTTTAAAAAAATAAAAACTATAGTTTATTAATCTGAAGCCATTAGTACATATATCAAAGCTCTTTGTTATTAGTAAATTACTTCTTAAGCATCAATCATGTGAGGCCGTGCTAATTGATCTGTCAGTGAATGGGGGAAGACTTTACTATTTGGTAAGAACATACTTATAAGATAAGGATCATGTTTATTTACAAACATACAGATGCAAAGAGGTCTATTATGCTGTTCAGCATTTTCCTTTTGAATGAGCCTCAACATTTGAATATGCTGACTGTATTGTCTTTTATTGTCATTCACTGGTATGTAGTTCTGTTGTGTTGTTTTTCAGTTATCTGACATACACATATATAGTACTCAGTAGGTTTTAACTTCCTTGAAAATAGATCCCAGTCTTCTATAAGACAGTGGTGGTAGGCTGGGTGCCATAGTTCATACCTGTAATCCCAGCACTTTGGGAGGCTGAGAGAAGAATTGCTTGAGCCCAAGAGTTAGAGACCACCCTGGGCAACATGGAAAGGCCTAGTCTCTACAAAAAGTAAAATAAAATAAAGTAAGCTGGGGGTAGTGGTGTGCACCTATAGTCCCAGCTATTTGGGAGGCAGGAGGATTACTTGAGTCCAGGAAGATTACTTGAGTCATTACTTGAGTCGAGGCTTCAGTGAACCAGGGTCATGCCACTGCACTCTAGCCTGAGTAACAGAGGGAGACACTGTCAAAAAAAAAAAAAGAAAGAAAGAAAGAAAAGAAAACAAAAGATGGTTGACAACTTCTATTTCTCTTTCCTTTTTCCATAGTTAAATGAAGCAAATGGGAATTAAAGAGGCTTTCTGTCACCTTTAAAAGTCTATTACTTAGACAAGTTGCAAAATTTGTTAGGAATAGAGTCTACTACCAGTGCTAGAAGTTACAGTTTAATGGATATCTTGTACTGCTTTATAATATGAGTGCACATATAAATAATTTGCAAAATTCTTGAAGCAGATGATAAATACTGTAAATTTAGTTTCCGCACATTAGGCGGTCATGTAAGTTTTTATCCCTGGCGTTCTTAACATGAATGGGAGTCATGTAAAGTCAGCACGTCTCTGTACATGCTTGTGGCTCAGGGTTTTCTTAGCCCTTTCACAGATCAGAAAAAAATGTAGGAGGTCTGAGGGGATAGAGGTTGTTGCTGAATTTCTGCCTTTCCTTTAAAAGGAGAACTTACTGAAGGAAAAAAAAATATTTAACACTTTTTGTCCTGTGAACTTTAACAGAAACGAAGATTTTGATTTTGGTTATAATTCTTCCCTTTCAGTGACTTTCAAAGGCTTTCACCTCGACTCCTTGCTTAGTAACAGCAATAAACATTTTATTTTCACCTTTCTTTTAAGTTGTATGCCTTTGGTCTTTGTTTCGACAAGCTAATGTAGATTGTCTTGTGTTGCCTTTGAGCATATACTGCTGGCTGAGGAGGTACTTCAGACTTTTTTTGTGGGGACCAAAAGTTATAGTATTGGTTAAAGGAAAGTACAGACAGAAATCTGTGTCTACAGTGTCTCAGTCACAAGTGGTTCATTGAATAACATTCAACCAATGTTTATTGAGCACTTGTTATGTGCCAGGTGTGCTAAACACAGTCCTCAACCTCCAGGGGCTTGTGGTTTGTAAGACAGGCAGATGTAAACAAACTGCAGTACAGTAGATGAGGGTTTCCAGAGGGGCTTGCACAAGAGAGAGGAGGTGAGATCAAGGAAGACGTGAATAATAACAACGGAAGAGGAGAGAGGTACATTCGTTTTCAAGAAGCATTAATCAAACACTTTCTGTTTTGCAGACACTACTTAAGGTGCAGGGGTTATAGGAGAGGCTGGAACAGTGTTGCTTTCCCTCAGAGCTTCTGTTCAGTGCAGGAGACATCCCTGTGTGTGTGCTGTGTGTGTTAATTAGGTAGAAGGAGTGTCTGGAAGTAGGTGACATTTGAGCAGGGACCTGAATGAAGTGATGAGGTCAGGCAGAAGGAACAGCCATGCTATAATGTGCGCTGCATGCATATACTTCACACTCCCTTTGAAAGAAAGGAAATAACATTTCATAGCGAGGAAGAGGAATGGCTTAGTATAAATATAAATGAGATGATATGTCTGCGATCTTGATCCTTTTTGACATTGTAAAGCAGCCTGACTCTATTAGTGGAGAGTTGGTGCCCAGGCCTGAACTGAGATACCCTTCCTAAGGGGACAGCCCCCCTTCCTCCTGCAGCCTCCTGCCCCCCACCTGTCGCCCAGAGTCAGCTGCAGCGACTTTGCAGGGGACCATGCTTAGCCTGGAGCCCTGAGGCTCTTGAGAGGGCCAGAGCCTGAGACAGCTGCCTGGGGCGGTGCTGAGCCAGGGGAACTCCCAGACCCAGAGCCCCCAAGTCCCTCCTGGCCCGCAGCCCCGAGACTCCTCCTATGCGGGTCTCAGCAAAGGGGAGGCCCCGACTTGTGCACAACAAATCTGACTTAAAAGTAATCTGGAGTTTTAATATAAAAAAATGTCATGATTCGGTGTTTACAACACCTTATCTTCTACAATTAAAGAGAAAAAGGTGTGGGTGGGATAAAAAAAATAGCAATACCCACACTCAGAAGTTTTTGAGAAAAACAGGAAACTAGTCTTTTTTAACCAGTGATGCCCAGAACTGGTTATTGCAGAGGTTTGTTTTTCTGATGCAGTGTGGTCAGCACAGCTGTGCCAGAAGTAGAATTCTGAGCATCATGACAGCGTCTGTGGATTTCTTTAGCTGAAAAACCTATAGACGGCCCAGCATAATTATCAGTCCTAACCTGGTCATTATGGCCGGATGGTGCTTGGAAAACAATTTGCACAAGTTCTGAAAGCCCGAGAGAACATATAAAATAAGACCATTTGGTGAACACACAGTTATTTCCGGGAGTTGTGAATGCCCCAGACCCATGAGCCATACAATAACTTATTGTAGGAGAATTGTTTGAATTCTACTTTTATTTGGATTTTTTAAAAAAATGTGACAGAAAGCATTTGATGGCAAATGACATCATATTTTTTTCTAATTTGCTCATGAGCTCAAGCTTCACTTTCTAACAATGTTTTAGACCTCTTTAGCTTTTGGTATTTGCTGGTTGGTGGCAATTAAAGAAATGATTTAAAAAGTAAAACTGAGGTTACAGAGATGTCTCTTGTCCTTAGAATCTCACAAATGCAGGATCACTGCTGCATCTCTGAACAACATGGGAAAAATGATCACAGAAGAGATCATTTGGGCAATTATTGGTGATTATTTTTGTCTCTTTGAATAATGCAGAATGCTTTAGAACAAAGTTGAAATATGGTAATCTTCTTTATGTGTATGGTAGCCTTACACAGAAGACCAGGTTAGTATCAGACTAGTTGCTGAGGTTTTCCCTCTATTTCCTGCTGTGGGTTCAGTGTCACTGGGGAGCCCCTTAACCAGGACCTTCCCTCACAGGCCATTTCTTTGTGTCATCTTTCTAAAGATAAAAAGGGACATTGGACTTTTAGAAGTTGAGTAATATAACCTAGATTTCAGTGCTTATTGCATTTTATGGTCGCCAAGCCAAGCATTTGGTTTGTGCATTGAAGGCTTTACGCTTGTCTGTTTGTATCAGACTTTACAGTTATCTCTTTAATAAGTAAATTACTCACGCTTCTCTATTGTGAAGCTTGTTTTCAGTGCCTGATCCAGGCAGTGTGCCTGGGCTTAGCAATGCCCCTTCTCCAGCTGACTGCTGAGGCAGCTCTAAAAAAAGGTAATCATTACTGCTATTGATTTCTGTAGTGCATCGGTCATGTTAGAGTTATTTGGAGTGAGAGGGGAGTCAAGTCTTTGCAATTGTCTTTCAGTTTCACCGCAAAAGTGTGCATCAAGTCTTCAGTCTCTTAGTGACAGTGACACTAGTCAAAGGAGATTATTTTTCACTATGGGGACGGCTTGAGGAGAATCCTACATATTAAAGTGGTAGAACTGGGGGACATGAAGTTCTCATTTTTAACCCCTTGCTGTCTGCTTTTTGGTTAAAAGGAGTGAAGGTACCTGCCACTTCCCCCTTACCAGGATGTGGTAAAAAGTAATGAGATAATGGTTGTCAAGTACTCTCAAATGCAGATGGCATATTTTATGAAGTGCCAGCTTTTATCGGAAAACAAACCAAAAGACAACAAACCAGCAAACAAATGTGTTTTATCAGTAGGTTTCAAATTTCAAACACACATTAAAATCCTGGTGTTTCCATTGGGAAAACACAGCCCTGTGAAGTTATAATAATGTTGAAATGGCAGTTATGAAAAGTAGTTTTTTATTACCTTAACTTCTTCTCACATATGCCTCCACCATAGTGTATTCTTAATAAATTTGCATACTCAGATTTTTAAAATCTGAAGACTAGAAGTATAATTTTTACTTTTCATATGCAATAAAGTCTGAGTCTGTCTTTGGCACTCTTCCTTTTAAATAGCTACACTTAAGCGTGAAGCAGAAGCACTCAGCGGGGAGACTCAGAAACACAGACTCCTGCTTAGTGAAGAACGATGAACGAAAACTATCCCAGTTAGATCAATAGGTGTTGCTGAGAGGTTCCATAGAACTAATTTGGGTTTCTACAAAATGGTTCTAAATACATAAGGTAGTTGTCCATTACAACTAAAGACTCCTGAAATTCATATTGTTACTGTCCTCTCATTTTGTTTTTATTTGCCATTTTTATTACAAAGACACAGTTATGAAACGCACTGTACTCTTCTTCTGTCCTTCCTAATGAGAAGATGGTGCTCTGCGGTGATGGCTATCTGTGCAGAAGGTGTGGTGGAAGAGGCCAATGTGGAATGATTTGTCCTCTCCCTGCTGTGCACACACACAAAATATTCCTTGATTTATTACAGTCAGTGTTTTTCATAGAGCCTGGAGCTCGATGAAGACTATAGAGCTTGGGGCCAACTGCCTTTGTTCAAAGAAGTTGCCCTTGTGGGATGTCTTCTCACCTAGGTGGCTCATCCCATGCAGACCACAGACACCTCATGTGATTGGGACCCTGGCTGTAGTGTTTCCCTTTTACCTACTTTCTTTGGAGCAGCCCCCTTTCTCTTTATCATTTGGGAAGAAATCTATCATGGTGGTGTGAATTGAAAGAGAAGTTGGAGATGACGGTGTCAAGCTCTTTCTTTTTTTAGTTAAGGAAGAGAGGAGGCCAGAGAAAGGTTATGTTCCTCACCAGGGTCACAGAGCCATTTGTGGCAGAGTGGACCTGGAACCTGTCCCCTGATGAACAACCTTGCTTTTATCCTTTCTCCCACATCCAGTCCAGTAGGGCTTTTCCCTGGGGGAGATTATTCCTTTAATACTGGGTGGCGTGAGCATTTCAGGAACTTGCGCATGTTCCTGGGTTGTCATTTGATGCTTGGGGAGGAATACAGCTGCTGTTTATGAAAATGCTTAAGAAGCAGAATGCGGCATCAGTGGCAGGGTTTACATTCACAAAGGAGGTAGCTAAGTGCCCTGCTCTGGTAAACTTCAGTTAGATCCAGGTGATAACAAGTTCATGCCATGCCCTTTCTGCCAGCTTCCCAACGTTTGGCTCTCTGGACATCTTCAATTTAAAAACAAATGTCACACTTTGCAATTCTGAAGAACATTGTTGGTTGTTTACGGAATTTCTCTTGGTTGGTCATGATTCTCACAATAGAGTTAGGCTACAGAATTTGAGTTATAATCACCTTCTTAAATACATCAGCATGGTTACAGTGTTATAAGATTTCTCCACTTCAGCACAATTTTATATTCAGGACCAGATAATTCTTTGTTGTGGGTGATTGTCCTGTTCATTGTAGGATATTTATCAGCATGTGACAATAGCACATTCCTTCTCCCTCCCAGTCTTGACAACCAGAAATAATTCTAGACATTGCCCAGTGTCCATGGTGGTGGGGGGGATCACCCCAATTAAGAACCACTATAGGCTAACAATGAATTTGAGGAGGATTGCACATCTATCAGCCTGAGCCAGATTTTTATTAACAACAGAAAGCTTGAAGTTAAGAAGTCAGAGTAAGAAGTAAGGATTAGGAGGTCTTAATTACTAAATAGAGAATATTCCTAGTCAGTGACAATGTGAATGGCAACTCCAACCAGGGGATTCTCCTGTGGGCTTGTGCTAGGAATTCCCTTTTCTTTCTTTAACTCTAGGGACATTCCTTTTTCAAGGACTTCCCTAGCTGCTGATTCACTTATTTTCCCTGCCCTCTTTACTCGTCAACTCTTCTGCTACCTCTGTTGCTACCAATGCCTGGACCACCACTTAATCACTTAATCTAATGTATCAATTTGTGTAATTTGACAAACTAGAGGAAAAGAGGGGAAAAAAACACATAAGATTATCAGAATTGGAAAACCCTCTCAAGTCTCATAGTCTTTTCTTTGTATCTTTCCTAGTCTAGAATGATAAACATTTCTATCTTTGACAAATTTGATATATTTGTCATTTGATATAGAAACAAAGAATGAGATATTTCTTGTGCTTATCTTTCAATTACTCTAAACTCCTCTTGGTTTAATTGCATACTTTTACATCATACATCTTTTATGCCTCTGACAAAAGACTAGAGACACTGGGATTCTTCCTGCTGCTAATGCCCCTGGCCCATCACTGCCCCTGGTCAATGTGTTTTGCTATTCTGCTTCATTATTTACCTCTTAGGGTTCCACCCAGACTTTTATGGCCCATGTAGGAAAAGGCAGTATTATTTCATATCTTGTTGACTAAGATCCTCAGATTGACTATTTGGCAAGAAGTTATGCCATCTATGAGTAGGTTCTATGGTGCCCTTATTATATTGCTTGGGTAATTCTACATCAGGCTGTATAGGCTTTTTTGAAGGTTGGCCTGGCATGCCAACCACTATTTGTGACACTGGCTCTAGAGGAAAACACATTCCAAATTTCAAATAGTAAGCTTAAAAGTAAACGTGTAAAGCATGATTTGCTTTAATATGGATCCACTGGGAACTGGAAGAACAAGTGTAGTTGTTTAGCTGGCAGCTGATACAAGTGAAGTCTTTGCCAAAACCAAAAGGAGACCCTCTGGGTAACCCACCTAGAGTCCCCCCTCTATTGGAAGTGTAACTTCCAACCTAAGTCCCAGGCTCAGAGGGTAGACAAGGTAGACTAGCTATGGTTTTCTACTCTGATGTAAAAAAAAAATAGACATTTGGCAATTTCCCTGGATTCCATTTGTACATTCCGTTGTATATAATCTGAGCCAGATGTCATTATTCTGCCATGAGATGAAAAAAGAATGCCTTAATTGATGGACCAAGATGCCAGCTGAAGGAAATCAATAAGAAAATAACTAGAATTCGGGCATACCTCATCAACAGGGGTACCTGCATAATGAACATTTGTATGCCTAACCCTGAATTGTACCCCACATCTTTAAATTAAAGGAAAAAATTTAAAAAACAAAATAACTAGAACCTTAGCAGTTTCTAAAAAAAGTAAGAAAAAAGATTTATGATGTAAAAGTATGCAATTAAACCAAGAGGAGTTTAGAGTAATTGAAAGATAAGCACAAAAAATACCTCATTCTTTGTTTCTATATCAAATGACAAATATATCAAATTTGTCAAAGATAGAAATGTTTATCATTCTAGACTAGGAAAGATACAAAGAAAAGACTCTGAGACTTGAGAGGGCTTTCCAATTCTGATAATCTTATGTGTTTTTTCCCCTCTTTTCCTCTAGTTTGTCAAATTACACAAATTGATACATTAGATTAAGTGATAAATCTACCCAACTGGAATGTGATAGTGATAGGCCAGTGACTTTTTGGGAGGAAGTTTCTAGAACGTCTTCACTGATGATTTTGACATTGAATTCAGGGTGCCTTGAGACATCTGGCAGTTGTTGAACTAAAGTGTAGTTGTGTAGTTTGAGATGCATCTGTTTTAATCACTGCTAAATTTGAGGCTTCAGATTAAAGAAGGAATCACTAGCTTCCAAATTTTAAAGGGTTTAGAAAAGTGTTGCCTTTCTCAACTATTATTATATAACTCTCTGATTACATAGCATGGCTTCTGTTATGGGTTCTACACAGTTAACAATCTGTTTTCACTGTCTTTCACTAGCCCCTGAGCTCCATAAGGACAAGAACCAAGGCTTGTAGGAACAGTTTGTTGAGTGAATATTTGAATACATGAGAGAAAAAGGTTCACTTATAAGAAGAGCAAAATGCTACTTTTTAATGAAAAATTTAAATAAAGACATTTCCCAATAATGAAGTTAAAACAAAATTTCAAAAAATATTATGTAGGGAAGTTTTGTTTCTTTTTTGGAGATGTGTGTCTTCTATTTAAGAATAAAGAATTAGATTGTATTTTTAGATATAGAAAGCATGGCATGCCCTCCAAAATTAACCTAGTGGAACGTGAATGTGTATAAACCCATCAATTTTAGCCTTACTTAATAGTAATAAACACTTATCAGTGACAGAGTAAATTAGGACAATGATCTGGGTAAAAGAGTACTCTTGAGCTGGATAAGAAAGACTTTGATTTTGTCGCCAGATTTAGAGCAGTGATCTTCATTCTTACTATGAAAGCATTCTATCATTGTTGTGTGAAGACACGATTGACCCTCCTGAAGCTCTTCTGCCTTAGCGTTCCATCATTCTAGGTCAGATAGTGAGTAATCAGGAATGGTTCAATACATTAAACTTTTTTTGGTTTGGTAGTCCATTTGCCAGATCAGAATCAGTATGACTAGAACTGGAATTTGAGTGCAAGTAACTGCAGGCTATTTGAATTTCTTCAACCTAGGAATCTTCTTATATTGCCATTATGTATATATTTTTCAGAGCACTGACTTAGAGTCAGGCTCAAAAGATTACATATCTACTCAAGAAACCTTCACAATAGAGTATTACAGGATAAGACTCTGCAATCATTTCCAATATTCCCTACTAGACATTGACTGTTATATCAAGTATTCATTATAAAACTTTTAATTGACAATTAGTATAACTATGAATGGCTTCTGATTTTGTTTTTAATTCTGTGGATTTTGTTTAAACAATTCAAAAGTATGTTCCTGATTTTGAGATACTAAGTGATATTGCACAGTTTTCACTTTACTGAATGTGTACAACAGTCCCATGAAGCTTATAAATACCCTTAACATAACTTCAGGTGATAGATTTAAAATTGATCTGTTATCACAAAACAAAAAACAAACAGAAAAAATAAAACTCTCTTCAGCATTTACTGTGAGGCTGTGGACAAGTTCCTTAACCTTTTGGGGTCTCAAGACCCCTGTAAGGGATGGGTAATAATTGTACCTGCCTCATAAAACATTAAATGTGAAAATACACAGAACTCACTTAGCACAGAGCCTGAAACACAAGGACTCAGTAAATGTTGGTTATTTTTCTTTTTCTCTGTGACGATTGTTTCAAACTCATTACTATTTCTAGAACTTCAGTTTTCTTAATGTTTTTTAGTAGTAAGCTCAAACTTTTAAGAGTCCTTTTTATGGAAATCACAGCAGTCTAAACAGTCTAGGCTGCCAAAATGATCTGCTACATCTTACAAATAAATTAAATAATGTTTGGCATGTAAGTGTGTGTCTATATATAAAAGAGCCACAACCCTAAGTCTTGCCAGACTGAAGGCAGGTGGACCCTACTCTTGGCTAGGAGCCAAATCCTATTACCAGGCCTTATGGCCTTATTTATTTTGGGCTTGCTAAAGTTGCTTCCTCTTGCTCTCATCTCTTATTAGAATGTAAAAGCAAAGGGAGCTGGATAACTATAAATTAAACTTGTAAAAGAAGTACGAAAGTGCTTCTGTTATTTTTATATTTCCCAGAAAACAGCCTTGTAAGTCGTTTTCTAAGTTCTAAAGAAACACTTATGAGTCTAAAAACATAATAAATGTCTAAAAACATCTATTTTTCCCCCAGTGGTTCAATTTAATTCATTATTGACTGATTATATTTCAGGCACTGTGCTAGGTACTTGTGCTATGAAAATATGTGAAACACAGTAAGTCTCCTACCAAAAAAACACTTGCTTTTCCTGATTTTTTTCATCACATGAATAAAAATGGATTTTCTGTTATAATCATACAACACAAACCATCACACTGTAATACTCATATTTTTCTATTGGTATAGTTTCTTGTTTACTGCTTTCAAAGTGACTATTTTCTAGTCTCACGACAGCTTTCAGGGTGGGAACTACTGTGGGTCATGACCCCACACAGAGCACGGAGCAGGCTGAGTCAGGCATTAGGTGCTCTTAGCAGCCAGTGAATCCTTTCAAGGTTGCTTCTTCAGAAATCTCTTGGTGCACTCACTGGTCTTGTAATTGCCAGGTTTAGGAACTATCTCCCACCCAGATGGCTGAAGTTTAGAAGTTTCAGAAACAGGGTAGTTTTGGGCAGCCTCTTTGTCGTAAGCATTTTCTTCATCTTGCACAATTTAAACTTGGTTTTGGTATTTTTCAATGGAAGTTGTTACTTTTTCATTGACTCGAAATGTGTTTGAAAATAAAGGACTTAAGTGGATGGTCTGTAAAGTTTTGTTCAGTTTGAAAACTCTATGGTCAAAATTTACCTTTGCTTTTAGCAGTCTTAGTTTTAAGATTTCCTCACAGTTTTGTATACCTTCTTATTGATTCTTTTTACAACAGAACAGCATATTCCTTCAATTAACGGCTCTCCAAATCAATAAATCCTTATAAATGGCTGGTCAATTGTTGAGTTTGAAGTTTCACCCTCACACATTCAAGTCATAATTATCTCTCCACTGTGGCCAAAATTTAATCCAGTAAAATTTTGTTAGGGCATTTTTTTCCCCCAGGGCCTTAGCTATTAAAGGTCTTTCAACTTGGAAAATTTAAACAAGCCCAATCCCGTCTATCTTGAAAGCAAGCAAGTAAACAAACAATAAAACTAATAATCCTGATGGCCTTTCTGGTTACTATATTACCTGTCTCAACTGCTCTACAGTTTTGACCACCTTCTTAGGCAAGGAATATCTGTAACATCTTAATTTTGAAATTCAGTGAAATCTTTTAGGTCTTGGACATTTTTGACCTACTGTTGATTTGTATTTTGACTCTGTTTATCATTTACTTTTTTTCTTCACCTGGTTCTGTGATGCTATAGCCTAGTAGGCCTACTTCTATTTTCAATCCCTTTACACATTTCCATGCTGTTTTGTTTTGTTTTGTTTGAATTAAGGTCTCTGTTACCCAGATTGGAGTGCAGTGGCACAATCACGGCTCACTGTAGCCTTGATCTCCTGGGCGCAGGCAATCTTCTCTCCATAGCTTCCCAAGTAGCTAGGACAAAGGCCTGCACCACCACACCTGGCTAATTTTCATTTTTTTGTAGAAACGGGGACTCGCTGTGTTGCCTAGTCTGGTCTTGAACACGTGGACTCAAGCCCACCTCAGCCTCCCAAAGTGCTGGGATTATAGGCATGAGCCACCATGCCTGGCCACTTCCCTGTCTTTGTGGCTTTTCCCAGAGTTCAGCTCTTAAGGCTTCTTACTCTCTGGCTTTTCAGACTGTTTTACAGAGGCCCATTGTTTTAAGAATCACGCTGATGCTAATGACGCTATTGGTTATCCATACTATATTTTCACTCACATATTCCTGTGGGTTCTATATCTATATGTCCAACTGTCTACTTTGATATTCTGTCAAATGTTTTTAAGGCACCTGAAACTTAGTTTGCTCTAAAACCAAATATATTTCCTCTAAGTTGGTTTTCTCCTTGTCTACCTGACAGATATCTACTGATTATGCAAGATCCCTTTTAAGTGTCTCCACTATCAGATCCTCCTTAATACCTACCATTCTCTCTTCTGTGGGCCTGACTGTAATTTGTACTATAGCACTTTTTATATTACCTCCAGGTCAGGTTTTCTTTGAGATCAAAAAAACACATTTGTTCACCTTTTAATACAGCACAGTGCCTAGTGCGTGATAGGTGTGTAGTAACGATTGTTGAGTAGGTTAACAGATGACAGAAACAGCAAATTATAGATATTGAAATAGGAATTACAAATTTTATTTCACCAGGCAAAAAAGTTTGTAAGTGGTTGCATATTAAAAAGACACTTTTTGCTGTTTTATAGAAAATAAAACCATTATTCTTATCGATTAGTTTCTGAGATTTCAGATGGGAAGAGAAGCTTCTTGTTCCCTTCTTAGACTCAGGGTTGAACTGGTTCTTTCACTTGATTTAACTAGAGATCCATTGTTTGAGAACCTGCTCCAGCTGTTTCAAAAGCATCAGAATGGATGAAGCAGGGCCCAACTCTCTGTTTGGGAAAAATAGATTTTTTTTTCCTGGACACATTTTCTCCATATTTATTCTACGTTCCCAAATGGGGATGGAGGAGGCATGTGTGGGTCAGGATAAGAGGATGATATATATGCTTCCATTTACTTAGGCAGTGAAAAGTCATTATTTTATTTATAGGGATGATTCCCCCCCTACACACACAGGTAGGATTATATATGTGTGCTAGTCATACCCACTTAAAATTAACTCCAAATCCACTAATATTAAGTTCATCCTTTGGTGCTAGTAGCTTTGTCACAGTACATTGACAACATTAGAAAAAGTTTGTTATTGGAATCTTTATGTTGTTAGGATTCACTTCTAACTAAATGGAGCAGGTATTTAGTAGTCATGGGTTAATCTTTGTTAATTTTAAATATAGTAAGTCTTAGTGGTGAAGACTCATTTGTGACTGTCCTGTTTTTAAGATTAAGTTCTCTGTACTATGATGCTGAACCATGGCAGAATTATGTTATGTAACTGTGTTTCCCTTTGGCATTCATAAAATAAGAAACATGTTTCCTGAGGTCATCTTACATTGAGCAAAAATTTTAAATACATGAATAAAAATTCCACTTGGCTTTTTAAATAATACCAGACTTCACATAGAGTTGTAGTTTTGATATATTTTGGAGTCTTATACTGGTTTGGTAGTTTTTTATGAGGAACAACAAACAAACATCCTGTTTTTATAATATTCAACACAAATCCCAGTGGAATTATTACAGAAATAGCTATGGTTCTTCCTATATCAGTGAGCAGTTTTAAAAAAAAAATCATTATTGAATGTTACTTTTTAAAGTCATTTTCTAGAAGTGCGACTAAAATACAAAATTGATTTTTGTCCTTAGGCACCAAAGTCCTGCTAAGTGTTAATTGCCTAGGATTTTCATTAAAAAATTTGAAGACAACTGAAGACCCACTACCATTGTGGGGGGGAGGGCATTTTAAATTGCAAATATTTGTAAAGGTCCTTTTGGTCTTTTTTTTTTTATTTTCTTCTGTCTCATGGTTTCATCTTTGGGAGACTTAGTGGGATTACTTTAAGTGTTTGCTTATGTTAAAATAAGTCAAAATTGAATCGAAAAGATCTTTTTAGAGGGCTGTAATATGGCTTTAGGACTGGTGAAAGAGCCAGAATGATGATTCAAAAACTGAAAATAGCTCTACGTTTTATGCAGTCAAGTAAAACTCTGTACCTTGGCATTCCCCACACCGGATTAGCAAGAAGTTGGAAATGATTCCACCCCCAGCATGCCATTATGGATGACACGCTGGGCTATGACAAACTGCTGGCTTAATGGAGCATGTGCTGCTGGAAGGATAACCCCGATGTACAGGGTGGATTGGAGTTGAGTGACCTCAACTCATATTCATTTCCTCTAAAAGGAAAACTCACCAGCCCTCTCTTTTCTAATGAGCAGCCATACCCGGTGTCTTCTCATGGCGGGGCGGATCACTTCAGTGGCATAAGTGCACCATATTTCCGTTTGATGTTTGCTTCAACCGAATGGGCTTCACAGTGTTTCATCCTGGTCCTTAGGAATCACAGAGTAACACTATAGAACAGAGGAAGATTGATATTTCTGTTACTCTCTTACGGTTTTTTATTTTTACTTGTTTTCTATTTGTTGTTTTGCATAAAGCTGTAAAATAAAGTGAGGATACAAGATGATTTTCTAACTAATTCTATTTCTGTTGAGCAAGTGGGTAAACCTCTGCTGGTAGAAGAACCAGAACCTCCTCGACCCAAGAGCTGAGTCATCTTTATAACTGAGAGTTTGATGCCTCACCTTAAGTTCTTGTTACCTGAAATGGGGCTATAAGCTGTGCCCTGCCAAATCAATAAAGCTAGCAGGCTATATAATTAACATGAGATGCTACTCTAATTAAACAGAATTGATGGGAAATATCTGTGAGCAATGGAACAACAATGTTTGCATTTAAATGATCTTAATTACCCCTTAGACTTAATGCCCTATTAAGAGGACTGGAATGCCCTATTAAGAGGACTGGGAGAATGTCACATCTCACTTAGCTGTATTGTGTTAGACAGTGGACACAGGCTGGGAAGGACCAGAGTGCATTAGACTTGCATTGTGGTGTCTGCCTTTGCAGACAGAAGGTTTGGGAATATATATTACTTTCTTTTTTCTTTCTTTCTTTTTTTTTTTCAAAGGAAATTAAATTACGGCCCTGATAGGAGAGGGTAAAATCTCTGAGAAGACCTCCCCAGTGCTTGGAATTTACAGACTCTACCACGTCCCAGTTTGCTATTGTCCTAAGGCAACACACTCCCCTGCTGCTCTGGGGCGTCTTTGGCCGCTGGCCAGCCTCCCAGGGCCTCTGGCTTTGATGTGTGGTGCAGGCTGTCCTCAGGCCAGGCTGTTGTTGCCGTGTCTTGGGCTTCACTCACACTGGGTGCCAGGAGGGATGTCCTGTCTGCAGTATACATTTCGACAGCCTGACAGCCCTAGTGATCCTCCTGCGGCGGAGGGAGACTGCCTTTGTGTCAGCCACAAGTGGCTGTCCCCAGCCGCTTGGCTTTGCTGTGCTGTCTTTTGGTGTCTGCGGAAGACGGGTTTGCACCCAGCCTGTCATCCGGGGGAGGGCCTCTCTGCCTGGGGGAAGACACCAGCTCTGCCAGGTTGCTGTCAAGCCTGAAGGGCCTCCTTGGCAGGGCTCTGGGGAACCGACCTGGCAAGTTGAACAGCTTCCTCTGGAGACATTGCATCGACCTTCATTTGATCTAGGCCTGGCAGCCCGGTTAGTGAGGACCTCAGTTCTGGCTCTGGAAATCTTTCTTAACTGAACCTCGTTTCCACCATGGTTCCAGGCTTGCAGTTAGAAGTCTGTGCTGTCACAAATTTAACTCTATAACTTCTGGTAATATCCATTAGTAGTTCCAAAAGCAGGTGGATGCATAAACACAGAGGAGTATAGTGATGAATACCACGGAGGAAAAAATGGGTCTATGCCTTGTAATTAGCCAAAAGATACATGTACATGTTAAAGCGAAAGGGAGAGGGAATGAGAAAAGGTGGGAGGGAGGAAGGGAGGAAGGAAGGAAAGGAGCAAGGAGAGAGACAAAGAGAACTTGTCTTTGATGAATTGTTTTCAGAAGGACCATTTCATTCAAACAGCAATTGCCTCAGAAAATTCAAAGCTGGCCATATCTGGTTCTAGTTTATACGACACAGTCCTAGCACTATATTTTAATAGAATCAATAATATTTCCTGCAGAGGAGGATGTCTTACTTCTATTCTAGCAAAACCCCTCCCCCAAATATATCTCTTCACTATCAGTTGTTTACTTGTTTGTATTAAGTTTCATAATGTGTGTGTGTGTGTGTGTGTGTGTGTGTGTGTGTGTGTGTGTGTGTGTATTTTTTGAGTCAGAGTCTCACTCTGTTGCTTAGGCTGGAGTGCAGTGGCATACTCACCATAGCTATCTCCACCTGCTGAGTTCACATGATCCTTCTGCCTCAGCCTTCCAAGTAGCTGGGACTACAGGTGCATGCCACCATGTCCACTTAATTTTTTTGTTTATCGTAGAGACAAGTTTGCACCAAGTTGCCCAGGCTGGTCTCGAACTTCTGGGCTCAGGCAGTCCTCTCACCTCAGCCTCCCAAAGTGCTGGGATTACAGGCATGAGCCACTGAGCGTGGCCCAAGATTTTTTGTGTGTCTTTTTGTTGTTTTCATGAAGTAAATTACTTTCATAATGAGAACACATTATATTTTTTGGCAGTCAGATGTGAAAAAACTTATCAGCTCTTTCTTGTAGTAGTGTGGAGTGCAGCCGTCAGGAACCCATGGTCTAGTTAGGCAGGGACACCTGAATGGGACCAGGATTGTAAGGGGAAGAGATTTGTAAAAGACAAACTTCGTGACCTTATTAGGGCGTGCCCGTTTGCATTCCCTTTATTGCTTTGCAGCCATTCATGAATAACAGTTTGGCATCTTCATCTTGTATTATTGTGTTTTTCTTGTCACTAATGAATGTCTGTTTGTGTGCATTGGAGTTGGGGGAAGAAGGATGCATCCTGAATCTCTGTTGGTGCATCCTGAATCCTGAATCTCGTTTACTTCAGCCATAGCGATACAGATGCCTTGTAATAGTCAAATCCCCATGCTTTGAAATGGCAGAGTTTTACCATAATTCATTGCCTAAATTTTGACCTCTCTGCTAGGGACAGAAAGTAAAGGGAAGTTTGGTAGGACAGGAACATATCTGGAGGATTGGAATATATCTGGGATAGGAACATATCTGGGAACATATCAGTGGCTAAACCATTGTCATGGCGTTTAACATTATGAAACATAAGACTTGCAGGTCTTTCAAATATTATTTCTTCATGCTTACAATAAGGCGATGAAGTTGGTAGTCCCAAAGATTAAAGATGGAATGGGAGCTCAGAGAGATTGTTGACCTGACCTGAGAGTGTGAAAATGTTCTGCCTCTTTCAAGTGCTGTTCTTCCCTCTTGCAGCTTGCAGGTAACCTCATCCCTTTGTGATTTTTTTTCAGTAAAAAATAGTTTAGAGAATGAATTTTCATGTTTATATTGACCTTTGGAATCTACTGTTGCTTTTCTGTTGAATCCATTGTGCAATTTATCCAACATATTGTGGGTTGGTAGGAAAAACTCTTTAAGGAAATTTTTTAAATAAAAAGAAGGTATAATTCATTAATAATTTCATTCTGTTTCTGGATATGTTTTCCTCCCATTGTCAGCCAGCGTGGGAGGAAAAGGAAGAACAAAGCTGGGGTTGAGGGTACTGTGTGGCTGTGTGGGTATATGCCACCCTAAAGTATTTTATAGGAGAAAAAAAGTTTATTTCTATAATAAAAGTAAAATTCAAGCACTTGAAGTAACAAGATCATTAATTCTATCATAGTGAAAAGTTAAGATTCTAATGCTCATGAAATTGTTCATCATTAAAGACATATGTTAAGCAAAGGCATACATATACATAAATATATATACAAAAATGGTAATTCTGTGCTCCCAGGCTTAAACCTAAAATGTCATTCATAACACTGTTGCTGCTGCCAATGGAGAAAATTTGCATAAGACTAAGACAAAACTACCCATTCTTTACTGTCCTGGAATAGTATTATAATTTCCAAACCTACAGATTTTAAACAAGGCCAAAGTTTCCCTTCACCTGGTTAAAAGTGAATGCTGATTAAAAGCTTCCAGTGATCATATCTATAACCACAAAGTAAGCGCACTGTAGCTTTCTTTCTCTTGTTGGGATTCTCCCTTCTAGAATTGTCCTTAGTGATGACCTGCTTCTCCTGTGTCCACATCCACCCCTTCCCCAACCTGGAGCTGCTCACATCCAATTTGCACTATGAAGCCATTTTACTCTAGCTCCTACTGAACTCCTCCTGCTCTCAACTCCTATTATTCTTAGAATCTTTACCACACATTTGAGCATTCAGCATCTGTTTTTTAAAAGCATACTTTTAAATGTGTTAGCTCAGGGCTCATGGTATGTATTATATTATCTCTTTAAACAACAGGCCCAGTGTTAGGTACCTAGCAAACAATCTTAATTGGTTGACTGTTGTTTCTGTTGTCTGACAATTAGTAAACCATTGTTATAGACCACAGTCTTGCTTCTCAAAGTGTGGACCATTAGTCTCATCACTTGGGAACCTAGAGCTACAGAATATGAGCCTATATTTTAACAAGCTTCCCTGGTGACTTATACACACGTTAAAGTACTATTAAGTACTGGTGAGGAAGAGTCCCTCTCTTTGGGGGCGGTAGAGACCCATGAACATTTCAGCTTTCCCTTTTTGCAAATATTTTCTTGTTGTGATTTAGGTGTCTGGTTGTAGCAGAGAACTGCTCACTCTGTGATGTTTTATAATGCTGTCAATTTAGTCTTTACTTACAATGGATCGCGTTTAATTGTGACTAGGGATCTGTATTAAATCATTAAGACTGTATTTGTATTCTGATTAAAGACAACCACTAGATCCAAATCAATAATAGCTCTGTAAATGGTCTAAAAAAACCCCTCATACTAAGGAGCAGAAAGTATGATTTCCTTTTCCTTAGTTACCTTTTTTTTTTTTTTGCACTTGAAGTGCTTACACCCACTCAGCTTGCTATTTTGAACTCTGGGAAAGAAAATTTGTGGGCATCTTGTAGTCTTTCAGGAAACAAGGCTTAGATTAAATATTTGTCACATTTTCTATGCATTTCTTCAGGAAAGTGGAGAAGCACATCACTCATGCTTTTACTCAACTCAACACATAGTGTGACCTTCAAAGTATGAATGGAAAACAGTTTCAGTCCTCATTTGCCTACCTTCACACAGACATTCAGATTTTTCTTTCTATTTGTCGTTTTTATCCTTTTCACCATAGTGTCCAGAATTCTTCATGTACCACATCGATTACATAAAACATAAGATTCCTTGAGAGTACCTAACTTTGTTATATCAAGGAAGATAACACATGGATTTAATTAACATGCGCAATAAAACATAGGCTGTTTTCAGTCAAATTTAAGTTTCAAATATTTTAATATAAATTTAAGTCATTTACATTTCTTTGTTTTTCTCTATCTTTGAATCCAAATTTATTTCATTGATAACAGAAATAAGAGATATTGTAGGGGAAAGAGGAAGAGACTATGTAATCTAAGCCATTCAGCTATGTGTTGAAGGAATTTAGGGCTTTGTTGTGTAAATATTCTAAGGAAATAAAATGCTTACATGGGATATTTTGTGGTAGTGGTGGTGTTTACATATAGTTTAATTTCATTTTTGTCAAGGAAATTAATGTTTTATTTAAGATAGGATTTAAAATACTTCTATTTAATCAGCATTTTTCCACATGTAAAGGAAGTTATTCAGGTAAGCTTGTGAGGGATTAACACAATTTAATTGCTGGGCACAAAGAAAAGTATTTCTAAGCAAGTGAAATGGAAATGGGGAAAGTCAGAGAACCAAGAGACTTGTAGAATGTAAATGTCTATTGACTGTAAAAGTTAAAATGTCATAAATGAAGAGATGCATTATAGCACACTATATTTTTTATACATGGGAAACAAAATATTGACAAGGTGCTTATATATATATATATTTGACTGAATGCAATTTTAATCAGATTCTAATGGGAATTTTTTTGAGTGGGACTGAATATGTAGGGCAGATAATATACTTAATTAAATAATATAATATGGAAAAAATGAGCGAGAATTTCTCAAGTTTATATGTGCAGATAAGAAAATACAAAGAAATGTTTGAAAAAAGAGAATAAGGAGAACCTAGCCCTACCATAGATGCAAACGCTGTATGAAGCAACAGAAATTAAAACTGCCTAACACATGCACACCAAGTTCATGTGATAACGCACATGAAAACTAATTGTATAATATCAGTCACATTACACTGGCAGTGTGAACAAAAGTCCCATTTTAAATATGTGGATCAATGTAACAAAATGAACCCAGAAGTGGATCCATTATAATATAATATCCACATACAATATAACATAGCAAACTTATAGAAAGATGTGTAAGGAAAGGTAGCTTAGCCAATAGTATTGTTGATAGCTTGGAATTTGTCAGAGATATTTGAATGTGTACCTCATGCTATGGATCCAAATATATGCCAGATACATTAAATCATTAAATATTTTAAAATAAATTTACAGAAAAAATGTATAACAGACTTACTATATATGTTACATAAAGGGCCATTTACATTCATAAGGAAAGCTAAAACTGAAAGGTAGCCAAATTATATGAGTAGCCACGCTTCAAATTCAAAGTAAAAGACAATAAGAATTAAAAAAAAATTTTTTTTAAAAATTTTTGTAGATGGAGTCTTGCTTTGTTGCTGAAGCTGATCTCAAACTCCTGGCCTTAAGCAGTTCTCCCACCTTGGCCTCCCAAAGTGCTGGGATTACAGGCATGAGTCACTGCACTCAGCCTAATAAAAATGTTTTTAAAGGGGAGAATATTATGGTTACTATTAAAATAAAAAAGTGAAACCCTCAGGTACCATATTACGTTAAATAAGCCTCCAATTTTTTTTTAAATTACGTACAATGGTGAGGAAGTTTGGTGAAGATGGAATGCACATCTGCTGGTGATTCTGTAGGTCATCTCAATCTCGATGTCAATGAGGCTATAAACACGAAATCCATCATAAAAATATTTCAGCACTTTGACTTAATAATCCATTTCTAATAGTATTCAAATAAAAAGTAGTATTTCTAGTGTTGAAAATAAATGAGAACATTTGAACTGCTACCACATATAGGAATGATGAAGGAAGTGACTGTATGCTAGCTTTATGGAATATTTTGTGGCTAGTAAGAACTGTGAATTTCATGGAAATCAAGAATGTGCTTATGAAGTATTAAATAAAAAACAGAATGAACAGTTATATTTGTAATATGAGGACATTTAAATGAAAATATGCATACATGGGAACAAATACTAGATTCGAATTTTTTTTTTTTTTTTTTTTTGAGTTGGAGTCTCACTCTGTCACCCAGACTGGAATGCAGTGGCACGCTCCTGGCCACTGCAGCCTCGATCTGCTTGGTTCTGGTGATCCTTCTGCTTCAGCCTTCCAAGTAGCTGGAACTACAGGCGTGCGCTACCATGCCCGGCTAATTTTGTAATTTATTGTAGAAACGAGGTCTCGCCAAGTTGCCCCGGTGGGTCTCGAACCCGCGGGCTCAGGCAATCCACTCGCCTCGGCCTCCCAAAGTTCTGGGATTACAGGCTGAGCCACCGAGCTGGCCCAGAATTTTTAAAAATGAAAATAATTGTTTTTAGGTGATGGGATTAAGTGTGCTTTTCTGGTTAAAATATGTTTTCAATGTTATGTGCTTATAAGGAAAAGTAATATGAATAATTAAATAAGGCAGCTATACTAATAAGCCATCAGGGTGAAGTTTTTCAAATGTTGCTTTGAAACCCTGCCAAAATATGCCAAGTTGCCTTGGGTGTGTAACAGTCTCAAAGTGCTCTAGATTTCCTTATTTTCATTGGCCACTTTTCACTAGGTTTTGTTAAGAGGCGAGTTGATTGGGACCACGATGAAGAGGGTGTTGTGAAGCTTAAGGTATCTGGGGTCTGTTCTTTCTCACACTTAATCATTACTGCTTCCCTTTCCTTCTCATCCTAAACTGATATGCAACTTCATTCTCCATAAAATCCTGCTAAATATGATAGAATTTTTTGCCTGAGAGAGGCATAGTGGCTCTATGATGAGAAAATAGTGGAATAGCAATCTGGAAAACTGCTTCTAGTTGCATGACCTCGAGCAAATGACTGTGACCTTCTGGGTCTTCGTTTCATTGTCAGTGAAAAGAGGGTGACCACTAAAAGTTAGTTCAGGCCTGTAGAGACATTATGACTCACAGCCTTACTGCAGAGTGCTGTTTGCGACTTACTGTAAAGGGCTCCTAAGACTCATTTACTGTGTTGGGTGTTGCAACAACATGGTCAACTTAGCTGCTCCCAGGGAGTGTCCTGGTAAACTCAGGGAGCATGATTCCTGTGTACTACCTTGGGTAAACCATTCTGGCAGAGAAAGTTATTCAAGCCCAGCATTGTATGTACATCTGATTTATTATATACAAGTAACTGAAACAGACCAATTGGTGACAAACAGGATCAAATATTAGCTCATGATAAATTACTCCATTGTTTAGCCCATGTAACATATAACCGAATGAAATACAAAGTTCTGATGTAGATTTTCTGATGGAGCCAAAAGCCACTGACTGAGTCCTCCCCCTCCCACATCCCCAGTATAGTCCCTCACACCCCCAGTTAATGAGGCAAGCAATAAAAACAAAGTAAACGTCAGGAAGTTTATACTCAACTGCTTTCATCAGGCTATAAAATTATTTGAAGTGTTTTACTACTGTGTGGTACGTAGACCTACCATTGTATGTTCATTTTCATTTTATTAGATGCCGTTCATTTTTAAGGAAATGATCATTTCTAAAGAAATGTCTTATGGTTTCTACACTTGAGTCTTGCCTGTTATACAGGCAACAGATCTGTATCTTCTTTGCTAATCCATAGCAGTCATTTAACTGAGTCTTCCATTTGGATGACTATTTTGAACTTTGATATGAGGTGCCTTTACCACTGCTTTAAGGCACTCTGTAAACACTGAAAAATTCCTGAATAATTTGAAATCAGTGTCACTCAGAAAACAATAGTTAGACAGAAACAAGAGTGTACTTGCTGCTATATGAGTGAAAAACTTTTAAATATTGACTTAAGGACTGTCTATCTTCAGGAAATGTAAGACCTCTTATAAGGCAAGAATTGCATAATTTTAGACAACTACCTAAGAAACCAACAAGGACTAAAAAAGGGATGATTGGTCTAGACTTTTGTATAGGTTGTTTTCACATTGTACATTGAAAAATCAATGAAGGGATTTTAAGGAATCTTCGTTTGTTCAGCATCCTGAGGGGAGGCACTCTACCTCTTTCTTAGAAAGTGACTAACTGAAAGAAGAGTTGTTTGTGCTAGCTTCTGTGCAAAACCAGTATTCAGAAAGGATATTACAAAACTAGCTACCAAACATTATTTTACAGAACCTTTGTAATTTTTCCATAAAATGCCAGGAAAGGTACAGAAATAGTTTCACAGCTCTAGATTTTTTTTTTTTTTTTTGAGTTGGAGTCTCACTCTGTCGCCCAGACTGGAGTGCAGTGGCCGCTTCCAGCCACCGCAGCCTCGACCTGCTGGGCTCCGGCGATCCTTCTGCCTCGGCCTTTCGAGTAGCTGGAACTACAGGCGCGTGCTACCATGCCCGGCTGATTTTTTGATTTATTGTAGATATTTAAATGTGAAAATGTGTGCGTTGAACTGTTTTGCAGTTCATCATTTAGATGATTTAATTTGTTGATTCAGTAAAATGTAAAATAATCAAACCATTTGACATTTGTCTTGTCGTACTTACGGCAAGAACCATAGAATAAAGAATATTTGTCTCTGTTAATAAAGAAACTTTTAAGACTATATCCAAATAAGTTTCCTAGATAACTGTTTCTTGAACAGCAGTGCGACTAGAATCTAGATGTAGGTTTTCTTGGAAGTGAAAACACATTTCCCATGACTACTGTGGGTTTCTACTTATGTAGTATGTGTCATTGTTGCTATTTTCTCCTCCATTGTTAGCACAATTTTAGTTTTATTTTGTTCTTTTTTTTTTTTGAGCAATTACCTTCTAACACTAGCAGATAACAAATCCATTTCCTTTTTTTAAATAGTGAGATTAACTATTAATTGATTTTACTAGTGTACATAGTGGGATTGAGGGAGTGGCAGTATGTGACTAATTTCTAATTGCATAATTAAAAAATCATGTATTTATGGCTTTGAAATATGTTTTTGAACTATTACTTGAATATGGTTGTGTTTGATGTTCTGAGACTTTTAAAAATGTTAGTATGTTTGAACATACTGAATCTACCCTGGGAAGACCTGATTTGGGAGTAGCTAAAAAGCTGTCCAATTTTCTATCTCACTCTTGTGTTCAAATCCCAACTTTTATTTTAGGCTCTCTCCAATTGAGATATTACTTGCTTTCTCTCAAACCTTCCTTTGTAGTTGAGATAGTAATTTAATGTTTGAACTTCAGAAAAGGTGCTTCTACTGGTAAAATGAATAGAATAAAGTGATATTTATAAATCATAATTAAGCTGTTTATGGGTCTTTAATAAACACTTTCTGTGGAAGGCAAGGAGTAACGTTCTCAGAATGATTTGGAAATTTATGCTAGTGACTTCTCCCCAAGGCTTCTTGACCATTATTATATTTAAGTGATCTAAGTGTTAGTTTCTATTTCTCAACAGAGATTGTTTGTAGCTAGGGCTTAATGGCTTTCAAGAACTGCCACCTACAAATTTTCATTGCTTCAGTAGTAAGTTAGGACAATCAATGAGTATAATTCCAAAGGAATTATTTGCATCTTTTTCTCATCTCTCATTTTAATATCCCAACTGATATTACATAGCTATCATTTCCATATGCTAGTCAGTACTGAAAATAAACTTTTCTACGCTCATACTTTGCTGTATCACTCTGTTGTTTTCTGTATGCTTGGACATTCATTTTATTCTAAACTGGAAAATTTAATTTAGTTACTAGATGATTTTGTTGTTTTCTAGTTTTACATAGCACAGCAGCTTAGGAAAAGATATCATAATACCACGATAGTCTTGATTTGATTTTTGTGTTATTAAGGTATAGATTATATAATGATGTTTCCGTTTAAATGCAATTCTTTGTTTTTGTTTTTCCTTATTAGGTGGAGTCTTTGAATTTTTTAAAAGACCATGGTAATCAGATCTACTTGAAAAATTAAGCAAATTGATTTAGTTGGAACACTCTTTTACCAACTCTTTAACATTCAGCCACTAGGTAAGTTGAGCCAACTTCTTTTTGTGTGGTTTAATTTCAAGGTTATTGGAAAGATTTCTCAAGCACAATATTAACTAAGCTTTATGTGAAATTTTGGCAGGAATGATTTGAGACCCCTGAAACTTGCGATAGATGCCTGGGATGTTATCTAAATTAAAATATGTATAAATCTTTACTGCATTTTTGGAAGTATTCTGATTTTAGTTAAAGATTGGAAAATGTTGTCATTTATAGTTTGAAACCAGATTCTTTTATTTACTATGGTAATGATGATGTGCTTGTTGTAATCTTGAGGTAATGTGAAAATATCAGATTTTACTTTGAGTAAGATTTTTATGTGTTTTATTACATTTTATCAGATTCAAATCTAGGATATAATGAACATTTTGAGTAAACTGGCATCTCTCCTTATTTTAAAGCATTCTTGTCTTATAGAAATCTTTATTTCTGTGACAAGAATAGAAATCTTAAGTAAGGACTTTCTCGATTCAACCTCCTTGTTGCACTGTGTTGCTGTGAAAAGCTCCTGAGGTAGAGAACTCATTATGAGGAGGAGTTTAGGCTTTTAGCAAATTATTGGTGCTGCCAAGATAGAATTTAGTGGGAACAGGACTTTGGCTACTGTTAAAATGTCAGTATAGTAAAGCCTGCTCTGTCAAACAGATTTTTGGCACCGGAAACCTAAATGATACTGATGTTAGGGCTTGGTAATTTTTTTTTTCAATCCAAGCAAACTCATGCTTTAATTAACCCTTTACACAGTAACAGAAAA
This sequence comes from Tarsius wallacei, assembly GCA_963574415.1. Taxonomy (NCBI): domain Eukaryota; kingdom Metazoa; phylum Chordata; class Mammalia; order Primates; family Tarsiidae; genus Tarsius; species Tarsius wallacei. The sequence goes on from CAUYQG010166845.1 coordinate 70,324, forward strand.
TTTTGGGGAAAAAATTGTATTCCTAATTTAGGTCACAAGATTTTAGTTTCTGAAATTCTAAATTTTGTCTATGATTCTAAAATTATGCAGCATGTTACTCAATTTTCCTCCGAATATACTAAAGCTATTTTGAAACCTGATGAACGACAATGAATAAGAGAGGAAAGTGTCTAATCATTTGGGAAGTCAACTTACAGACCAAACCAACTAATATTGTCTACTTTACCAGTGAGCATCTTAAGACATGATGATGGCAGATGGTTTTTCAGTGATACTGTTGTGTAGTTCATGCAGTGTCAATAACTACCCTTAGCTTTGTCTACAGTAACCTCCCTTGAGGCAACCGCCTTGGAGCTTGATTTGCTAGTGTGGCTTTTGAGCATCCAGTGAATGTAGAAATATCATGTGGAAACTCTAGAAAATCTTTTCGTCTTGTCTGTGAGCTTCACAATCTAGTATTCATTTGTGACTAACAATGTTCATTGTTATTGGCACATGGTGTCATTTGGAAAAATTTTTGAATACTTAAAGGGACATACGGCTTCTAGATGAAAACCCATCAGGAAGAGACATGTCAAAAAGTTTCAAAAGCAAGGCCTTAATTTCTTCAATAGCTATAATACATGTTAGAGGATGAAAATTAATACTCTGAAGCACTAACTTAAATTTCTTTGTTTGCCACATTTTATTTCCCATGTACTCACATGCTTGGCTTTGTGGGTATTAAAGTTAAATTTCAACAGGTGGTACCTAATTGCAATTATGTTCAAGAGACTGTTTTATAAGTGCCTTTGAGAGTGGGCATAGCCTGGGCATCAAATGCAGAAGGCCTTTTTGCTTATTGCAACTTGAGTTCTGGACTCCTCTGGCTGAGTCAGCTCACTTGGGACACTGTGCTTTAGAACAACTGTTGTTTTGCATTAAATAATAATGTTTCTTAGTTCATAAGGCTCTATGAGGATTAAACACCCGGCAAGTAATAGTTCAGTAACTAGTAGTAGATTATGATGATGGTGATTAATAGTGGTAATAGTCATTGCAATCTGTTTAAATTGAACAAGAATTATATTTCATTATCCACATGACTGATTCTTTAGCCTTCAACATGGCCTTAACTGATTGACATGGTTACATTTTCTCAATTAAACCAAATTTTGGTAAGGAAGCATTTCATATGGAATTGGTAAGCTTTTTTTCATGATGTATGTGGAATACATGATCAACAATTTCTTGTTGACTTTATCAGTGAACCTGGCCATATGCATTAGCACAAGTGAAGATTTTTTTTTCAAATAATACATTTTAAAGTTTTGCCCAACTTCCCCTACTGCAAATTGGTAGTAAATAGAAAGCAGAATGATCTTCCTTTTACAATACTTTAAAAAGATGTAAACACAAGTTATTTTGTTTTTATAATAATATTGCTTTGCATGTCCTGCCTTTTTCTTGAAGTAGCAAACGCTATTGACTGGTCTTGGCATTATTTGTTTTAAGGTGATATTTGCTGGAATCTGGGGCTTTAACCACGTGGGTGCTCAGATTTATATTCTCTCATTACATTGAATGTAATTATTTAGGAATTATGTGAGATGTCCTCTTAGGAAAGAAGGTGAAAATTATTAACATTCATTGGGCTCATTTTGTAAGCCAAGTTCTGTGTTGTAGGTGCCTAATCTTTTTAAAAAGTAAGAATTAAGAATTCCATATTTATTTGAGGATATCATAGCAGTAATTAATTTTCTGAGAATTACACAGTTATTACAGTTAGTAATTTTTGGAATCAGAACTTTCTGAAATTGTGCTTTAAATTAGTACACAATTCTACTTTCTGAGGAAATTTTTATATTTTGTGATTTCTCCAGGCCCATTGTTCATCTATTCATCTCTCCTTTCTCTTCTGGTATGCCTTTTAATGTTTATTTTTCTTGTTATTACTTATACCAATTGGGAAAATAAAAAATAAAAGGGAGGAACACACTTTATTCCATTTGGATACATTTGATAAGGTTGCAAATTAGATCTGCTGTTATCTATGGGTTTACTATAACTTCTCCTGCTATCACAGATAACAGATCTTAGAAGGTCTTCAGTGTATTGCAGGCTTCAAAATGTTTCCTTTTACATAAGGTCATTTTTATAGCTTTTCAGACGCATACACTTCTTCTGTTTGGGTCCTTTGTGTTTTAAGGTAACTGATGAGGGAATCAATATTTATGTTTGAGTGTTTACAAACTGATGTGACACCTTGGACTCTTAAATGCTTCAGAGCTTTGTGCTCTCCTTCTAAAGCCTGCCTTTCTTTTCCCATGATGGCCCCTGTGAGAAGAGCCCACTACTGCTGGCTTCTTGGGCTGCATGGATTCATATTTCCCAAATTATTTTCTCACATTCTTCTACAATATGATGCTTTCTGTTTTGTTTTTCAAGCATTTCACCTGGCTGTACCTTAATTTATTCATAACATTCAGAAATGTATCACTCATTTATTCATCATTCAGTCAGTAAACATTAATAAAACCAGTAGTATGAGCAAAGCACATTTTGTTCCATGAACATTCTGTAGCCATCTGAAACCCTGACTGATGGCAGCTTCATATCATTTCATAGTGTTCCCTTCTGTCTATCTTTCTTCTCGTTTCCTTACATTAGCTTGAAGTGCAGGATGGCTGTGTGGGGGAACATCTCATTTTTCATTTGCTGTGCAAAACCTACACAATGGAACTTAGTGATCAAATGCCTTGTTTCTATAATGGTGTGAATTAACATTTGTGTAATGTTTTATTCTCTGCCTACAAATGGCTTCTATGTACATTATCTTATTTGAGGCAATAACTGTTATGCAGATATTACTCACACTTTATTTTGTGTGTGAGGAAATGGAGAGTGGTTACAGTTGAGTGATTTGCTCAAAGTCACAGCACTTGTGAGTCAGAGAGCCAGAATCCAACTCTGGTTTTCCCGACTTTGGATAGCATGTCACACTTGCTGCCAGGTCCTGGTCTCGTTGACTGGTAGTATTCAAATATTGGAGCTTTGTTGATGTGATCATTATATTCTATTTATTATGATTCACATAAGGAAATACAAGCCATATTGAAATTTGAGGGAAGGGTCAGATCCAAAATTTTAGGAAGTCTTAAGGTAGTCCAAGGGAGAAAATGCCATGATGTAAGAGTGGGGATTTTCCAGACCTGTGACAAGTATAACCTTCTTCTGTAACCTGCTGATACTATTAAATTTATCCAATCACCTCCCTGATCTGAGGATCTCATAATCTCTAAGCAACATCCTTATAGATCAAGAACAGTCTCTGGAATTCTGATTTCCTCAGCAGTTACAGTTTTCACTGTAAATCCCTAAATTGGCTATTGTATGAAATCTCCCACTAAAGATCTTTATTTTATGTTCGAACCTGATAACAAATTGACATCTCATCCGTGAATTGCCAAAAGAAAAATCAGCTTTCTTAATTGCATTTGGTACTTCATCTATTATTTGCAATATTGGTTAATGTACTTCAGTGATGTCAGAGTCTGGTTAATTCTTTTATTTTCGTATTACTTGTCTTCATGTTTGATCTCACTTGCTCTTGGCACCCCCTTAACACTTAATACTTCTCTCATGTTACTTTTTGATGTGTTTTTGTACTTTCATGTACAGTAAAGTAATTTATGTAAGTAATTTATTTGAAGTTTTTATCTCACATCCACACTACAAGCTGCTTGAGGGCAAAGAGCAGGTCTTTATTTTGTTGCTGTCTTCTTCTGTTTTAAAAACAGTGGTTGAAAAAAATAGTAGGTGTTCAATAAATATTTGTTGAATTTAGCAAAAATGTTTGATTGTGAGTTTTCTTTAAAAATTCATCTTGGGGACTGAATATTGAGACCTGAAACCAGATTTAATTTTAATTGTATTTGTGAGATGAATCAGCAAGTCTGATATTTATGAAACATCTAGAGCAGACTCAGAAGAAGAAACTTAGGAATTTTTGGTTATCTTTTTCAATGCCAAAAAATTGCTTTTAAAGTAAAATTGTAATAATCCCTTTTCCCATACAACAAAACAAAATTAAAACCATTATAGTTCTCTGATCAGGTTTTTTATTCCCTTTGTCTTGAACATGACAACAAAAATAATTGTCCTCTGAAAAGATTTCATGAGGTAAAATAAAATGTGTCTTCTGAATAAAAAGGGTTTGTGGAAGATGTAAGATGTAGGTAGAAATATCTCATGAAGGCAGAACTCAGCTCTGACTGCAGGACTAAGGGGTATGTATATTTTCAACTTGGCCAGTGTGGGAAGCCCCTGAAAATTTTCAAGTAGAAGCATGCTGCAATCAGAGCTGCACTTTAGGAAGATAGATCTTGGTAGGTTGTGTTGGATGGTGTGGGGTTAGCGGGTGGTGGAGGTGAGGGTGGGGTGAGTGGGTGCAGCAGTCGTTTCGAGCTCAGAAGTCACTTAGGAAGCACTTCCATTAATTCACACAAGAGCTATCACTTCATGTTGTGCCCTTTACGTCTCCTCCCACACTTACATCACAGATGAAGGCACAGCATAGAAAACTTCAGTGAACACTAGGATCCCAGGTTCAGGGAGTTCTTTCTGACTTAACTTCCTCCCATCTCCCCCTCAATTTCTCACTTCTGAGATTTTGCATCATGGTGCCCTTGTGGCTGCATTCAGCTCAATTTGTCTTCTTAAAGGCTCTCAACACTTCTGGGAATGTCATGTACACAAGGGAACTGTGCCTAGACCTGCCCTTTGTAATGCTGCCAGGTGCACCCAGAGCACCTTCTGATGTGACTGTGTGCTGTGGGAGATTAGACAGATGTGAGGGCCTGAGGTGGAGTAGTAGCAGTAAAGGTTGACAGGCCACAGGCAATAAGAGAGAAAGTGCAGGAAGCCAACCTAGAACTGCCTGATTGGGTATAGGAGGGATGTGTGTGTGTGTGTGTGTGTGTGTGTGTGTGTGTGTGTGTATGTGCTCTGGGGGTGGAAAGTGAGAGGAAGCTGTCAATGATGACTCCAGACTTTGAGCTCTGGAGTTTAAATATGACTTTTAATAGAAAAGGGGAAGTAAAGAGAGAAGCTGGTTTGGGTAGTAGCATAATGAATTTGACTGTGTACCAATTGAGTTTTAGATAAATATAGATAAAAAGTATTTATTTTATACTACTTTGCTTTTCTTTTTCCATGAGTGTTTATAGTTGGAAACAGGAACTGACTGGAAGACTGGAGTCTTCTTCCTCTTTTTGCTGTCCTTTCAGCTTCTTAACTTTTTCCCAAGAGCTTAGGATGGTTTTAGGTTTTGTTAACCATACCCTGCCAAAATGTCCTCACAAACTCACCTTTTCAGGAATACGTGTACTTGTCAGAGTACTCTCGGAAGCCAGAAGTGTGCTTTCCAGTCTCTTAAAATAAAAACATACGGGAAAAATAGCTATCTTTTCCTTTTGAGGAGCATGATCATCACCATCTCACGACTTGCTGAAATAGCACAGCAAAAGAATATTTTTTGGCAGGCTGGACCATCTAGGGAATGCGCAAACACATACACTTCTCTTTTCCTGTGATGTATTTCTTTGATTGAGGCAGTCTAGTTCAGGGAAGCAGGGGGATTTTTAATTGAGCTTTGAAATAGAATAAAAAAAGAATGTACTAGCCATTTGAATTCAAAGTTGTTCTTTCAATTGATGGTATTTCTAACAACAGAAGACCCTCGATTCTTAAGTTTGATGGAAGGAGTGAGTTGATTGGTTCCAATATAATCCACCCCGTCCCCATCCACTGAGGAGTTTTTGAATTTCAGGAGAGATGCTCTTGATTAAGTCAGTTTAAGAGCATGTAATGATCCTGTAATTATCATTTGTCATTACCTTGTGTACTAATGATTAAAGCAAACATTTAATAACTATAGGGCAGTAACTATATTTTAGATCTTGAGCCATAAAAAGATTTCCATTAACAGAATGTTTTGTGCACAGATAAATTATTCATTGACTGTAGCAGAGCTTGATTCTGTCATCAGCTTTAAGTGGAAATTTTGAGGACACCAATCATCACAGATGCCAGCACTCAGTTGGCTTGAGCCCCATTCTACTTACATGGAACCTGAGCTTTTTTGGCTATTTGTAAAAGCTTTAGTTCCCTTAAACTCAATGAATATTTATGGCCTTTCTGCCATATGCAATTTAGTGTTTTGGTGCTGTGGAGGAATACAATGATGAGTAAGTCTGCATTTCAGCCTTCAAGTTGCTTATAGACCTACCTGAGAGAGAGGTAAGACTAGTACATACCTGACTTGGATATAAGAAAGCATATAGTAGTGTCATCAGAGACGTATAAATAAAATGTTTTGTGAATTCAAAAGAAAAATAAATCATATCAATTTTCTTGTAGGTATGTTGGGGACAAGGGCTTGGGGATCAGGAAGTATTTACTGATTTTGACAGGTGTCTAGGTAAAGAGATGGGATAGATAAAATTGGTGTTGTCATGGAAGGAAAAGGAACATGATATGTTTGGGACACAACATTGGTAACTGAAGAGACGATATGAAAGAGGAAGGGAAGAAAACAGCAAGACCTAGAAAGGCATAGAGGATCTTGAATGTAATTAGCATGTGAGTTTGGTGGGCATTAGGCAGTCTTTACCTACTTTTGAGTTAAGCAGTAACATGATTGGGTTGTATTTTTGAAAGATTAATCTATCTTCCACAGATAGCATTATGGAGAAGAACTGGAAAATCTGGAGGTAGATAAGTTAGGAAACTATTGGGATAATCTCCATGAGATGTTATAAAGTTCTGAACTAGGATGGCTGATAGGAATACAAAGGAGTGCACAGATGGGAGAGACACTGTAGATGAATTTTCTACAGCTTTGGCCTGTGATTGGCTATGAAGAGGGGAAACAGGAAGCAGTCAAAGATTCACTTCAACACCTGTTGTAAATTTCCAAATCAACCAACATTTATGGAAAGCCAGCCGTGTGCAAGACATTGTGCTTGGTGTTGAAGTATGTATTGAGAAAAATGAGAACAATCCTGTTCCCACGTAGCTGAAAATTTCGTTGGTGATTAAAAAAAAAAAAATGTACTCAACTAAAGTCCAAAGCAGACCATGATCTGTGAGATCACAGGAGATGAGCAAAGGGTTATGAGGACACAGAAGAGAGAGGTATTAATTCTGACGCTGCAAAAGTGGGGAAGCTTATGGGGGAAAACACTTCGTCTGGGCTTTCAGGATCAAATAGAGGATTCCAGAGGATTCCAGAGTACTTTAGCTGTCAGAAATGTAGTTGGAAAACTAAGGGAGGCAAGTCTCAAAGAAACTAAGTGAGGAGGAGCTTGATAACCAGAGGAGCTCTTACTTATTGAGTGCCTACAGATCCCGAGCCAGACGACGTTTGATTTTTAAGGGAGGTATGTTCTACAGTATATAATGCTGCAAAGTCATCACCAATGTTGGGTGATGACTGAAAGGGCTGATGGATTTGACAATTTAAGGATTATGGGTGAGTGACTTTGAAGAGGTTTCAGAATAGAAATAGGGGTGGAAACGTTCTAAAGGCATTACTTATCTTGAAAACATAATTAAATACATCAGTGAGAAGAAAGATTGAGTTTTTTCCCCAATGATTTCTTCTTATGGGTTAAATTTATATAAACCTTAGTAGATCTTTATGCTCAGGCTTGTCTTAGAGGCAAGACTTGGGAATGTGCTAGTCCTGTGAAGTCCTTGTAAATTTTAAAACACTGCAAACATGTAAAACTCTCAGATTATTTTCTCACAAGTAAAAGATCACTTACTATCAACTTCCCACCTCCTCCCTGCTTCCTCCTTCCTCTTCCTTCCCATTCCTTCCCTTTGGGCACTCAGCTGATCATGGTGAGCATATTTGCCACGCCCTTAGCTTAGGGTCAGGGAAGTCCTCGGGCTCTCCTTGACTCTTTTCCCATCTGGAGGGAGATTTCCATGGAGAACAATCTAGGGAAGTGCATGCACGTGTGTGTGCGCACACACACAGACAGTTCTTTTCCTGTCCTCAAGGATATTTATGTGCCAATCAACAGACCAAACATACAGTCATGTACAGGCATGTTGTGTCGTACCCAACTTGAGGAAACACGGAGAGGGATGCAGTATTCTAGCAGGAGTTGGCAGGGCTACTATTAATAATTTAGCATTTAGGAATAGTAATATAATTAATTTGTTAAAGAAAAATTCCAAAATTGTTTTGTTGAGATGAATAGCCAATTATTATGGATGTAAAGGGGTCAAATTCACAACATGTTATGTTTAGTTGACTATTGTTGTGGGACTTTTTTTTTTCAAACCATTATTACAGCCAACTGGGTACAATAAAATAACTTTCACAGAGGCACACGTTATTATTACCAAAGGGTAGTTTAAATTATATCAAAACGTCTTATAATTTAAATGGCATAAAAAGAGAGAAATTAAAAGTCATAGAATGGAGGAAGAAGCAATTGCTCCTTAACCCTACAAAAACACTAAAGTACATGAGTATTGTGAGTGTGTTTATAATCATTCATTTCTTCATTTATCCCTTCACTTGATTACTCAGTCAACAAACATTGACGCAGTTCCTTTTTCATTCCAAGCTGGGAGCTGGGAAACATAGCTGAGTAGAGAAAAAACAGGTAAAATTTTAGATAAAAATGCATTCTTCTTATAGGGAACTAGCCAATATAAATAAGCCTTCCTATTTTATAGGTAGAGAGCTTGTTGAAATTACATTTATGAGATGAGTATTAGACACTGATGTTTTTAACCCCTCAAAGTTACTCCCTGCCATTTTGGACCTTAAAATGTGTTCAGTCTGCTAGAATACAACAATCTGGCTGTTAGGTTAATGGTAGTGGAAATTCTCAGAGCTTCTGAAGTAATTGTCATGCCTTCTCATCAGGTTTTTACATATTTCAGCATTGGGATTCCCTTTCTTTGAAAATTTAATTAGTGAGGTATTTTATTAGGCTGCTCTTTCACTGTTCTATGGGAAGCCCTGGGATAGATCAAGTATGTTTGTTCATATGTACATGTATATATCCTCAGGGAATCCCCCAAATGTGGGGACACCTTCCACCTTCAGAAACACTGGCAAGATCATTTCAACCAGTGATGAAGGTCAGATGTGTGAGACACCACTGTGACAGGAAGACTTAAGCCATTCTCTGAGGGCACAATAATACATTCCTTGCCGAGTAGTAATTTCTTCTTTTACTCTTTATTATTACTACCCCTCCTTGCCTCATTTTTGTTATTTTCTACTTTCCTTTCACCTGGTAACTGTAGCTGACAAGTTTATGTCTTGCAGGACTTATCCTGTTTTTATATTAGAAAATATGAAATGAGAAAATGAAGCCATACTTTTTCCCCTTATTTGCTGTGCAGCGCATATTTGTGAATATCTGAGTCAAGTGTAACAAGCCTCCAAGTTTAATTCTTGAATTCTTTTGTTTCCAAAGCAAATAAAAAATATATGTACATGATATATGCTTAAATGGCAATACTTTTCATTACATCAAGATATAACTTTTAAGTTTTCATAGTTGAACATTAGCATATGTTTTTGTGGTTACTAAGATATTTGAATTAAGCTATATGCTAATATAGAAGTTTATCATGCATATTTTAAGAATGCTCCAATGCAAATTTGAAAGTTTTTCTTTGACAAAGATAAAATATTTATGTGGATTTTTATTAATTTCAAAGATGGAAACAGTCAATTTCACTTTGGTATTATTTTCTAAATAGTGTGCATTTATGCCTGCACTGTCTTCTAAAACATGTTTTCTTACACCTTATATCTGTGGCCTTGAAGGAGAGGACAAAAACCGGTCTGATGTGCACATCTAGATCATTCATTTATTCACTCACCTACTCATTAATTTATTCATTCAAGATAGGGATGGAAAGATGTTGGCCCATGATTTGTATTTTTCACTCTGATAAATGCAAGCCAGATTAAATGTAACTGCAAATATAGTTTTAATGGGGAATACTAAACAATGCATGAAAACTTAAGTTTGTAAGGGGATGGAAAATCACAATCTGATCAGAAAATATATAATAACATTATTTTGGTAAATTATTAATTGTTTACATTTTCTGGTCATTTACATGTCAAAGGAATATAGTCTTTAAAAAATATCTAGAACTATATGTGTGTTTTTAAATGTGTGTGTTTTGAATCTTTACCAGCTGTCAGGAACAAGACTTGAAATACTTTGATTACTTATCAACAACTTTTCTACTAGTTAGAGTAAATATAGAACTGTTCACAGTCCTCATAAAAGGTTTTATTCTTAACCTATTTTAGCATATAGATAATATAAGTTGCTTCTAAACTAGGAATTATACAATAAGACATTTTATTTCAAGGAGCAAATTTCAGATACTGAAAAGAAATTTCTAGATCAGATATATTATATTTGTGTTTTTTGTAAAAGCATGGTTGGCCCATATCACTTAGAATTTTGTTTAGCATGTAGACAGGAACTAGTGGATAAGATAATTTAATCATTCATTGGAAGAAACTTGTTTATTTTAAACATTTTTTAGAATTATAGTTATTTATTAGTTTTATTTTACATGTGCCTAGTTTTATATGCATATATTTGAAGCATTCTGGAAATCTGATGAAAAAATTAAAATAAATTAATTCCATTTTAAGGTTGGCACCTTTAATTAATTAATTAAATTAATTATTGGCACCTTAATTATTCTTCAGAACAGATGCAGTTAGTTAACATTTTCTGGAGAACACATTTTAAAATCTTTTTACTCATGATAACATCTTTATTCAAACCCTCTTTTAGATGGCTTAGAGAATTAAGTTTGGAAAGGTGCTGTATAATTTCTGTAATGTCTATCAAAATTAGACATACTTGAGTTTATACATTTAGTAATTGTATGTAAAATAACTTATAAGATGAATGACTCTTGGTAACTCAATTATTTCTCTTTTTTTAGGTGGGAAAATATAATTTATTTAGAAAGTAAATTAGGGATAGAGAGATGGAGAAGAGATTCATCTCTCCAAGATAGGGGAAGGGGCCAAAGCTGATAACACAATGATTTCTAAGTTTCGTTTTTCTAACATTGTCAAAACCTTAATAAGTGATTTCTTAATTGAATAATATCAATATCATGACAACAATATGAGTAGTTCACTGTGGTGGGGAGAGAGCAGTAATTAACTGGAAAGGCCACTAGGATATTAGGAAATACAGATCTTGCTCTGGATCTTATAGAAGAGTTTACAGACCTGGTGCAAGTAATTCAACCCTCCCCTAGTTCAATATCCAGCCTCTTGATTTTTGGTGTGTATATATGTGTATGTATATTCACACACACTTAGACTTTAGTACATATCTGTAACACCTCTAAAATTATTTCTCTGTTTAAAATATGAAAAAGACTCCATACAAAACTTGAAAAAAATTGATATGAATTATTGTGGGAGTTTCTTAATCCAGATGTCTGGGAAATATCCTTCCCCTAAACTTCTATGTGTGAAGGAACAACTCTATTGAAAATATTCATTATGTGCATGTAAATTATTGGGGAAAAAAAAAACTTGCTACAAAATTTATCCTTCAGTTTAAGAACCAGATACTGAGCAATAATGTGAAAGGGTGCTTTTTGAAGCCTGCTTTATTCTCTTTGGCCTCTGTGGCCATTCCTCCTCCTATTAGATGTTAATCTTAATACATTGGGTGGGGAAATGCGCCCTACCACCTCCAGAACTATGAAGGTGGTAGGGGACTAGTAAAGAATCTTGGAGGCAGGGAAGCAACAAAAAAAAAAATGGGTAAACTAAGTTGATAGTTTTATCTGTAAGTGTGTGGATTTTATCAGACTCAAACTTCAGACCCCTCCCTCCCCCCTCGCCACTCCTAGGATAAATTACCACTCACTGATATCCAGCTATAGGTTTATATCTGGCTGAGATAGGGCAGCAGATTTCCAGGTTGGACAATGAAGGGCATAACTGTTGCCTCTGTTGCCCCTTGGACTGGATCTGAGCCATTGCATTTCATGGTTAAAAGGTGTTCACCATAAACTGTGAGATTCTGAAGAAGAATGGAGGCAGACAACTTGGTGCAACTTCTTTGGTGACAGTCTTAAAGAATTGGTTGTAAGCCAAGTTTCGTTTTGGCCTTAGAAACACACAAGTGGGGGAATGTCATTGCTGCCTGTATTTGTGGGGCCATGAAGGCGAGAGTTCAAATGGAGACCCACAAACATTCTTGACTAGATAGTGATGAAATCTTTATTTGTAGAGAACATGAAGCTGCAGGGATTTTATCTGACCTATTCAAGTTGTGGATTTGATGAGGCTAATTTTTTGGCTCGTTTTTATTGTTTTGAACAGTAATTAAATCCTCATTAAATAAGTATTTGTAATGTTTTGTTCATGAATTTTATATGGGTCATGCTTGACAGCGTTTGCAACTTTAAAGTTTAAGCAGACTGTTTTTTAGGTTTTCCACTGTCCGTTTTTTCTTTTGCTTTTTAAGTTTCTGAACTGAAAAAAATTAACTACATATACCAAGGTCTCAACTTGTACTCACTCTCAATGACCTAAAAGATTTAAAATGAAATATATTTATATTCAAAGTATACAAAATATCAATATATTTTTATCAAATTAGATAATGTAATAGAATAAATGTAAAATTAGAATAAGTATAGTTAGAATAAGTATAAAATTAGAATAAGTGTAAAAATTTTAAAAATTATATGATTTTGTAAAGCTATTTTTCTATCTATCACAGAAACAAAGAACTGAGTACCACATGTTCTCACTCATAAGTGGATCCTAAACATTTATCATAATACTACAAGAAAGGTATTGGCAGTAGTGGGACACTGCCAGGGCAGAGGAGGACACACAACCTCAGTAAGGGTACCTGATCTCAAACCAGGTGAAGTGAGGATCAATGAGAGGCCCAAACTTTGCCCATATGATGACCACTTACATACCTAATCCTGAATTGTACCCTACATCTTTAAAATTAAAAAAAGAAAAGCCATTTTTCTTATAAAATATCCAAAATCACACGTTAAAATTAAACACCAAATAAATCTGTATTATAATGGATTAATAAAATATTTAAATTTCAAAATTATTTAAACACAGCTGAAGCTTTTTCATGTATTTTTGAAATGAATGAAGTCCTCAACTATTTTTATAGAAGTAAAACTGTTTACAAGTCTAGTGTTCAATGTCCATTTAGTAGCTAATGTAAAGAATTAGCATCATGTTTCATGCAGTTTACATCTTTATAAGTTTAAGAGTAAGAATTGTTTAATTGCAAAATATTCTTCAGGTGCCATGTGCAATTGTTCCAAATACTGCTCTAATTGATTAATACTTCTAGAACTACTAATCAGAACACCAAGAGAAGCAAGCAAAGGGATACTTGGCACAACTGTGCTTGTTATGCTAGAATCTGTTACATTCATGCCATCTGAGAGAAAGGACTAGGTACTATGTCTTTTCTTTTACCTAAGCATCAATGCTGCTTAAATCTTCGTTTTCTTTGAAATGGTGTCTAACTTCACACTCTGCAATGTCACAACCCATGAACCTTCAGGGCGTTCGAACTCAGTCATTTTTTGACTGGTGTGAAGAGACCAGGCAAAAGAAGCATCTCCCTGGGGGGGGCCTCTATAGTTTTAGGCAGGGTTTAGGGTTACAGGACATCTGGATGCCAATGATGAAGGTGCCGTGTATTTTTCGGTGAATTTATTTTATGTGCATTTGTGATATACAGGCTTTCTAAAGCATGGGACCCAAGGCAAGAACCCCTCTTGCCTGGATGGATGGACTGAGTTACCGTCAGTAGGGGCATCTGGGTATTTGCATTCTCACTAGGGACACCATCTGCAGAGGCAGCCGAGGGTTTCCTTCCTGAGGACACTAGGGGGAGCTGGCGCAGGAAGGAAGACATGGCAGATGGTGTTGTGACTGGCTGTCAGACTGCCTGTGGGCTCTTGTAGTCTCCCTTTCTGGAATCCTTGAAACATTTGGGTGGGACTTTCAAGGGGACTGGAGGTCCTGTGTGAGCAGGTGGGGCTGGATCAGGAGCTGTGGTTAATTGGTGCTATTGCCACTTCATATGTATCTGCCTGTAGACTAGTAGGGCTTGGTGGTGTTTGGATGACTCATTTCCAAGTCAATAAATGTTCCCTCCTTCACTTGGAGAGGGATGAGGAATGATACACATATCCTGTAAATCTGTTTTTCTCCACACAGTTGGAAAGGATAGGAATAGCTTTATTTCTCTTTGTGAATATTCTCTGTGGTAAATATCCTTGTGTCAGGGACACAATTTAATCATTGATCTTAGATAGTGGAATTATAAAAGGATTTATTATTTACTGGGGGTCTTAACCACAAATAGACAGAACTCAGAGAATCTGGTTGAGAAAAAATTAACTTTATTTTTCACTAATTTCTAACTGAACTTCAGAACTCCCTTAATTATTCATGAGGGCTACAAATGATAGTATTTTCAGTAATATCTGTGACTTTGTCACCAGTAGATATCACAGCCAGTTTTATGTCACATTACTGTTGTGGCTGATGTATCAGCATATCTTTATGATTCTGACCACTCAAAATTATGGCAGATGTTAAACATGTACTATATCTTGTTTACAAATGTTAATCAAGAATCACATATATTAATGTCAACAAATTTGCTTTAACTTAACCTGTACCCTGTCCACTTGTATACCTAATCCTGAATTGTACCATTCATCTTTAAAATAAAATAAAATAAAGTAAAATTTTTTGAGATAACTATGTTTCATTATAATTGGTTTCCTTTATAATCTGATTTATTTTATTTTATGTAGTTTAATACATTATGCTTGCTAAGAAGTCCACAAGCTTCATCAGACTGCCAAAGGAGGTCATGGTAGCCAGAAGATTGAGATGGTCTGATATAGATGAAATCCTGTGTTTTACAGCAGATTAAGGCCTTAGAGAGTATGCGTTACTTAAAGTCATGTAGTGAAGCAGGAATTAAAAGTAGTGCCTTTCCTGCACCATGTGACCTTTTGGCACTGAATCCTCATCTTAGTGGCAAGGGAATGAGCACTGCTGTCTTCTTCAGTGAGCACTTTGCTTATGATGAAAGCCAAGTCAGCTTCCTCCTTCACACTTTGCTGGCCTGTGGTGGCCTTTTCTCTACCTCTGCTTTCCAGGTCTGGTGGTGGTGGTGAGGTGTGGTCATCTTCAACAGTGCTTCCCCTGTGTCCCACGGCATCGCCAAGCATGTTGTCCTATGACAACTGAGGGGGTCAACAGGAACAATAGAATATTTATCCTTGATTGCTTGACCCAGTTGCTGTGGTGGTATTTTAGGCAGTATAGGTATTGTCATACTATCGGAGGAATCTTTCAGCAAACCCAGTGAGCTTTCTCAAATTAATTTAAGAACTCTTGTTTCATTATTTCCTCCTTACTTTTGGACCAATAAATGCCTGAAATATCAGCAGAAAAATATAGAATTCATAACTAACATGTATAGTTTATTTCCTAGTGCCATTTTAAGCTGTATACTTCCTTAACAATTCTAACAATATTATTTTCATCCCCATGTTACAGATGAGAAGACAGAGGCACAGAGAGGTTAGGTAATGTTTATATGTCTAGTAAGTAGCAGAGATTGGATTGAAAGCAGATGTTCTGGCTCCAAAGTTCGTGATCTGGGCCACTAGGCTACATATCCAGTTATTACTTTAATGCCTTCCTCCATAGTTGTCCAATATCTGTTTTTCTTTGGTTTGGGGCTGCACTCGGAACAAACAAGTCTGGGATGAAGGGAGCCTTGGATTTTTTTGATGTAGTCCTAGGAGGAACTCTTCCCAGTCTGTCAGAGCTGTCTCTGAAAGGGACTGTGTCATTTGGTTCAAGGTCTGTTCAGTTTTAATCCCTTGCTTGTATGTATTCAGGCAATATGGGGAAGGAAAAACATGTTCATACCCAAAGAAGTTTAGTAATGTTGCAAAATGCTCGATTTGGATTGGATTAACTCCGGCTTCATTTCAAGGACGTGACAGTGCCTTGATCTCTGCGTTTGAAGCCTTCTTGTTGGCAACATTGGCAAGTACACCTTTGAAAATTTATATCTGAATTCTTGTGTTTTGAAAAAAAAATGTTTGTTAGTGTTTCTCTTCTTGAACATTAGTTGATGCTTTGCCAACTAGTTAAAAGTCTGCAAATCTGAGTGCTGGCTGAGAAGCTAAGCTTGCTGTAACCAGTTATCCCCAGATGGCCAGATTTTGTTGTGTACCGCATTTATAGATGCTCAGTGGTTGCATTCGTGGGGTTATGAGGTGTACTGTTCCACTTGTTTTTGCCAGGCATGCACAGTACATTATTTGATAGGTTGAGACAGATGGTATAGCTCAAACTAAAATGATGAGGGAAAAAAGAAAGTGAAAAAAAATAGAAAAAGGGCATTTGATTTTTCAATTCACTTTTCGGAAGTGAATTTTGGCGTCTGTGATTGACTAATAAATGCAGTGTTGCTGTAAGACTTGAATTCATGAACGTCTGTTTAAACAGATATAATTGAGTAATCGGCAGGAAGCAATCTTTTCCTTCATGGATGCTGTCCCAAACTTCTTGGGGTCTCCTCCAGATCTGAAAATGTTTGGGCCATTAGAAGACATCAAAAAATAGCTCTGGATTTTTCAGAGTAAGATATACCACCATCAATACCAACCAAAACAAAAAAATCCCAAATTTTATTTTTAAACTGAGAGAGAGAGAGGGAAAAGGGAGAGAAGGAGGGAGGGAGGGAGGGAAGGAGGGAGAGAAGGGGAGGTGGAGAGAGGGAAGGAGGAAGGGAGGGAGGGGGAGAGAATGGAGAGAGAGAGAGAGAGAGAGAGAGAGAGAGAGCCAGCCTGGTGAAGTAGCGGTGATAAGGACAATTAATCAGTCTTCTTACAGCTGCTTCCTGACATTTCTGCAAATTGTTGTGGAAAAATTAATGAAGGTTAGATCAGTAATGGTTTCAAGCTTGGCCAGTGGAAAGTATGACAGTATTTCCATCAGCAATTAAATTGGGCTGCTTTCTTTTTTCTATAGGGGAAGTGGTATGATGTGTGTTCTCCACAGGAAATGGAAAACGGCAGCTGAACTGTGTGTGAACACAGGTATGGAGCACTCAGGAGTGCTCCAGCGGGCTCTCCTTGAGTGACACCACAGATCTGCGTCTGCTGCTGAAGGGATAACACAGAGAAATCCTTCCTTAAAAAGAGACTGAGAATGTTGAGATTTCACTGCACTGTCATTTCAGAAATGCAGATACACTATGCATCTAAACGTTGGGAACCAGAAAGTGGAACTTATGACAAACAGAAAGTGAAACTCACCTATCTAATTTTATTTCTCAAGCTGAAGGTAGTTCACTACAGGCCTTGTTCACATCCTGTGTAACCCTATGGGATTTTCCCCAGTATTAGTTTAAAATTTTCCCATAGGGTCACACAGGATGTGAATTAAAGTAAACACTTAACAAGCATGATGAAAAGGAAATTAGCTTTCTAAATGGTCCTCTCACTGTTAACATCCTGAGTAGTTATTAGAAACATGGGAAAGGGTCACTTCAGTGTCTCATTATCAAGTTGTTGCATTATTAATAAAGTGTATTAATCTTCTTTCCTATTATATGTAAAACATATTTCTTGATATATGAAACTAAATTTGACATAAGTTTTTTTAAAAAAACATTAACAAGCCTAGCAAAACTCTCTGTAGATTAGTGGTTCATAGTACTTTTTGGGGGAGAGGTTTATAAGCCCCTTTAGGACTCATAAAAGTTTCTGCCTCTTTTCCCCAGAAAAATGCATATAGACACAATATTTTGCATACAATTTTAAAGGTTTCACAAATCTCTTAAGTGATGTTGAGCCCCAGGCATTTTTCAATGCTTTGGATTTTTAAAGCTTTCTATGGGCAGATAGAAAATTACAGCTACAACCATAAATGTGAATTCATTATAAGTAAAGACTTTAGTAGCAGCAATAATGATTCTTTCCCTTGTCCATCTGAAAAGTTATTTCCTTGTCTTTGGAAGGGAGCTTATACATTGGACAGAACATACAAAACTGTGTTTGAAGCTAGCCGTGTGGCATTCTAACAAGTTACTTTAGTTGTCCTGTTTTCATTTTGCCATATCTAAAATGGTGACAACACTAAGACATCGCCTATGTCTGGCAAATAATATATGCTCAATATATACTCCTTTCCTTATTTCCTTTTTCCTTTGAGAGTTAGTTTAAATATCACTTTCTTGTACATCTTTTTGCAACTCCTCAAGGCAGATTTGTTGTTGTTGTTGTTCATTTTCCACTGGCTGTTCCTCTGTTGCTTTATAAATTTCTTTACTCTTAAAATTGTTTTGTCATTCATTGTTTATGTCTCAAAGTAGGAGTTTTGAGGATCTTGTACTTATTAGTAATGTTGTATTTATCTCTGTGCATGCTGTGTCCAACATAGCGCTTCAGACATAGAGATACTTTCTGTTTATTAAATTAGTAATAATAGTCTAATTCTTGTTTGAAATGAAATAATTTAGATTTGCCCTTGTGATTGTCATTAGCTTGTGTTTATGTGACTGCTGGTCATCTCCAAATAGAGGCCAAATAATCAGTGTACAGCCAAAGTAAAATTTCGTGAGAGAACGGAGCCGAGTACTGAAAGTACATCTTTTCTAGCTTTGGCTACACCCATGAGGTAATCAACACCAGAGCCACAGTATTTTGGGTAGGATTTTAAGTCAAGTTAATCATCAAGTAATTTTTTAAAAAGGTACTATTACATTTCTAAGATACGTAGACCTGGCATCTCAGTCTCATAAGAAAATTTGGGCCCCCAAAGCCTTGGTTCGTATTTTATTCTTTAGACTCTGGAGTCAAAGGATAGCTTGAAGAACCTGCTGATCTGCCTCTTTTTGGATTGTTTCTTAAGTCCTCACATACTCTTGCTAATACTTTTCAACTTGAACAAAAGATGTGACTTGACCTCAGAGAGATGTCATTCTTCAACTCCCATTCCTCCCCACTTTGACAGTGTGTATTTGTATACACAAACATATAAACACACATACATATTTGTTCATGTATGTGTATGTATATGTGTGTACATATATGTCTATACATACACGAACACATACCCTGAAGCTGTTACAAACATTTTTATAAGGAACATAAATAAAAGTATATATAGAACCAGATTGTCTTAGTACTTGAACAACTCATTGGCAGTAAACTCTGTTCTTTCTGTGTAGGACTAAGTGACTTCCAAGCAATAAATTATGATTTAGAGCCTTGCACATTAAAAGTGACTTTGAGCCAGGGGAGGCTTGGAAAAGGGAAATGCAGCAGGTCTTAAAGCACATTTGCCTTGGGAAAATGGCAGTGAGTTAGAGTGGAGAAAAAATAATGCAGGTAGGGGATGATATCTGGTGATCTGGTGTAGGTCTTTGACACATAGGGAGAAGCTTGTGTCCTATAAAGCAGAGTGCTAGGAAACCCAGAGTGACTTTAGACACAAAACTGAGGGTCTGTAGAGGTGCTAATAGTGTTGGGTGATAAGAAGGTTGGAGTAGTTGAAATAAGATCTGATAACAGAGACTTGTGCCTGTGAGATGTAGATAAAAAGATGAATTTGGGAGATATAAGGAAGGAAAAATACAGGCTGGAGGTGGGCTGAATTGAGGGCAAAGAACAGTAGGGTTGAAAATTTTGCCCATTAAATCATTGGTGTTAACTCTTGGCTCTCATGAGATGCATAACCATTCCTTTGCTTAGGCATTTCCACCTCCTGGAAAGCCTTGTCTCTGCCTGTCAGAATTTTCAAGCCCTCATTTAACTTCTACCAGCTGCATAAATATTTCTTTCACGACACTAGCTCATAGCAATCTTTTTTTTTTTTTAACTGCACTCATATAGTACCATTATAAATGTGGCGGCACTTAATTGATGTTTAAAACAATAATTTACATTTTTACCTGCATGCCTTGCCTCTCCAGTGAGCTACCAAACTTGTATAAAGTTGGACAGTGCAAAACAATTTTTCTTTTATTGTCTAATACAAAGTCATGCATATAGCAAGAATGCAATATATTTTTAAGCATTGTAAAGGATACTGAGTGTTCATTATGTCTCTAAAACTTTACTAGATGGGACAAAGGAAAAGAATTATAAGACAAAGTTCTTATTCTTAAAGTACAGATAATCAAACTGGATATTTTGTTCAGAAGATTAGCAATATGATGGAAATTTGGGATTAGATAAAGACTTTTTTGGTTATTATCAAAATAATCTAGAATTAAACAAGATAATGCATGTGAAGTGTCCAGTACAATGCCGGACAGATGGTAAATACTCCATAATCATTTATTAGAATAACAATGACTGTTGACTAGGCTTCCTATTATTGAAATTCTTAAAGATTAGTCTATGTTAGCAATGTCAGGTTCTTTACCTTTTTTCTTAAAGGAATCTGGTTTTAATGCCTCAACTCCCCTTGCAATTATTCATGTAATAGGCACTGATGATCTTTTAATTGACAATTCCAGTGGACACTTAAAAATTTTCATTTAGTATGAGTTTTCTGTTGCATTCAAATTTTCTCTTCCTTGAAATATTCTCCTCCATTGGTTTTCTTGACACTGCCCTCCCCTGGTTTCTCTACTGCCTGCCTGATTACTCATTCTTAGTCTCTGTCATTGGTTCTGTCTCTCCATCAGCCCATTAAATGTTGCATTACAGAGTTTTGCTAGAAGGCTTTTCCATGGTGTGAATATGTTCCCCCAAAAAACATGCATTGAAAACATAATCCCCAAAGCAACAGTGTTTGGAGTTGGAGACTTAATGAGAGGTGATTAGGCCATGAGGGCTCTGCCTTCATGAATGGATTAATGCCATTATCACAGAACTGGTTTGTTATCTTGGGAATGGGTTGTTTTTTATAAAAGAATGTGTTAGACCCCCTTTTGTCTCTCTCTCTTGCGGTCTCTTTGCTTTCCTTCATGCAATGATACAGCAAGAAAACCCTCACAAGATACCAGTGCTTGATCTTAGACTTCTCAGTTTCCAGACCTGTGAGCCAATAAATTTCTGCTGGTTACAAATTGCCCAGCCTGTGGTATTCTGTTATAGAAGTACAAAACAAACTAAGTAAGGCTTCTTCACTTCCCTTGTCACTCTATGTACTTTGCAGAACTTTTGTTTTTATCCTCTTTGATTTTTTTCAACTACTATTCTGTCATGGAATCTCTAGTTTCCTACTTCCAACTATATAGATATCTCTGCTTAAATCATCCCAATACATTTCAAATTCAGTATGTCTGGAATCATACATTTTCCTCAAGACTTGCTCCTCCTTTTCTCTTTTCTTGTGAAGCCCCACCACCCCTGTAGTCATCCAAGCTAGAACCTTGGAATCATTCTTCACTCTTTCCTTACCTTCATGTCACACTGATACATATAACCAATTCCTAAATTCTGTGGATTCTTCTTCCTAAATATCTCTGTAACCACCCCCTCCCCACCTTTGCCCCATTCAGCTTCTCACTGTATCTTCCTGAATTACTGCAACTGACTCTTGACTAGTGTCCTTGCCTTAAGTCTCCACTTGCCTCTAAAGTTCTCCACACTGCCTTCAAAGCTGTCACTCTGAAAAAGAAATCTAACAACGTCATTCTCAAACTTAGAAATTTTTAATGACTTCATAGTGCTTAAAGATATTAAAAATATCTTAAATTCAAAATCCTTGCCATAGATCTGGATTTATTATCTGGATCTGCTTTTTAATTCCTGCCTCATTTCTCTCATTTTTTTCCTTACGTAAGTTATAAGTCAATAATGTCCACATTTTTGTTTCTTCATGCTTCTGTGCATTTACATTTGCTGTTTCCTTTGCCTCAAATGTCATTTTCCAGTTTCT
This sequence comes from Tarsius wallacei, assembly GCA_963574415.1. Lineage (NCBI taxonomy): Eukaryota > Metazoa > Chordata > Mammalia > Primates > Tarsiidae > Tarsius > Tarsius wallacei. The sequence goes on from CAUYQG010166845.1 coordinate 92,324, forward strand.
CTATTAGGTGACCTTCCACATGTACTTTAAAACATAAAGGTCATCTCCATTATGAAGTTTTTCTTACTGCTTTCTCTTATTCCTTCCCCCAGAACACTTAGTCATCTCCTCATTTCAGCTCCCTAGTGCTTTGTTTATATTTGACCATAGATATGGTGTAATTATATTTTTTACTCATCTGGCTATAGTCCATAGATTTAGAGGCCTGTGTCTTATTCATCAGTATGTTACCAGTGACCAATATGGACCTGCTCGGTATTCCGTAAAGTGACAGGGTACTGTGACAAGAAGCTGAATATATGGACCATTAAAAAAAAACAAACCACATCTGAATCAATGATGAGGCTTCCACATATAAATGTTTTATGATTTATAAATGATTGAATTTAAATGATTCAACAATATAGTATTTCTTACTACAATGAAGGGGCAAACTTAAGGAAAATGAATTAAATACAAATGTCATCTTTGTATATGTGATAATAAAATCTTGAATGGGAATGATTTTCCAGAATCCAGAGATTCAACGACAGAAACTGGGAGATGTAGACGAAACAAAAGATAGTTCAGTTAGAAACTAAAACAGAAAAGCAAAGAATATTAATCATTGAAGTGAAATAAGCCTTTATAACAATGTTATTGTATTAATATAATTCAAACATGACTGAAAAATAATAGCCTGCCCAAGGGTTTTTATTATTGATATATATTATATATATCATGTATATGTTATATATAATATTATATATACATAGCTACTAAAGTGAAACTAGTTATTTAAAACAAAAGTTTTTAAAATAAGTTTTACTAGTTCCTATTCAAGGTTCTATGGCAGTGACAGATTTTATGAACAGGGTATGTATCCATCAATAGAAAGATCGTAAAGTGAGGCAAATCTATGAAATCATATAATTTCATTAACAGCAAAAAGCACTTCCTTTTTATAGTGTTAAATTGATTTTCAATGATGTAATGACTTTTGTCAGCCTCAGGACAAGTGGTATCATTTAACTTTCAGACATACTTTGAAATTGTGGACTTTGAATAGGGCCAAGTATTTTATCTGTTTCATTTTGAATAGTTTATATTGCTATGTCTTCACACTCATTAATCTTTTCTTTGGCAATGTGTAATCTACTATTAATATCTAATCATTCATCCACTGTATTTGGTGTCTCAAATTTTGAGGTTTTCTCTCTCTAGAAGTTCAATTTTGGTATTTTTTATATCTTCCATACAGTCATACTTTATTCTAGTTTTGTGAGGATATGGAATGCAGAAAAAAAAAATCTTTAACATCATTTTCTACTAATTCTATCACCCATGCCATTTTTGGGGGTCAGTTCTGATTGATTCGTTTTTTTCTTTTTTATAGATCATATTTTTGTTGTTCTTTGTATGCTTGATAATTTTGGATTTGATGCCAGAATTTTACCCTGTTCGGTACTAGAAATGTTTGTATTCCTAAAAGTATTCTTGAGCTTTGTTGTGGGGGCATGGTGGATGCTACTTGGAAACAGTTTGATTATTTCAGATCTTGTTTTTAAAAAAGCTTAGTTAAGTAAGACCAGGGCAGCATTTAGTCTAGGATGAATTTTTCTCCACTATCAAGGCAAGACTTTTCCTTATATTCTAACCAATGCCCCATGAATTATGTGTTTTTCTACTGCGATCATTGGGAACAGGAACTAGTCTTGGTCCTTTATGAATACCAGGCAGTATTCCATCTAATGCTCTTTCTAACTGTGGGTAGTTTCCTTATATGCTGATCAATCAATATTCGTCTGAATATTCACAACTCTTTGGATTTTTCTATGTGTAGTTCTGTCCTCTCTGGTACTTTACTCCATGGTCTTTAACTGCTTTAGACTCTCTGAACTTCTGTCTTCAAGTCCTCCACTGAGGGAGACCATCGGTCTCTGCCTAAGTCCCCATTTCCTGCCCATGGCCTGAAAACTTACATTATTTTTCCTACCAAGAGAATCAGAATGGCCTGAAAACTTTCTCCAGGCCTTATGCTGGGACATTTGTCCAAGCAATTGGGCTCACCGTGTTTGCTTCCCTTTTCTCAAAGACCATTGTTCTTTGTTGCCAGTGTCTTAGGAGTTCATATTTTATATATGTTGTCTGCCTTATAGCTGTTGTCAGTCAGGAGGGTAAATCTGGCCTCTGCTACTGCTTGTTGATCTGAGGTTGAGTCAGGGCCTATTTTGGTATATATTTACTCGTTTATATGATATCCATTAGTCTGAAGAATTCAAGGTGCTATTAGGATAATTGCTGAATATATAGGATTTAATTTAGTGTACACACCTAATGTAGGGGGTTAGGTCTGTAAAATCTGTGTTGAGAGAATATGTTAGAAAGTATTTTCATACCATGATGTAAGAACTGTTGGCTTTGCGTTTTCTATTTCAATTCAAAGTTGTGTAATTTAAATTCAGTTGTGAATTTTTTGAGTTTTAAAAATAATGGCTCTTTCTTCTCCTTATTCCCAATCTGACATTCTTCAGAGCAGCCACATTGTGTGGGGGAAGGGAAAGACTCGTGACATGCATGAAATTTTAGCCATCTCGCAAGATGATAGGGTTTAGAAGATGTAAATAGCGTAGGGTTTGCAGAAATCCACCTACTTACTCCCATTTGTAAGAAGCCAGGTTTCTTAAATTGATCTTAAGTGATCATTCTGCTTTCACTAACCTCTCCGCATCTGCAGTGGAAGACAGTTTGCATGTGTTGCATTTTTAATGATTTGCCTTCCAGTGCTTCTGAGGTCATCCTAGGGTGGAATGCCATCAGTTCGCTCTCTCTCTCTCTCTCTCTCTCTCTCTCTCTCTCTCTCTCTCTGTCTGTCTCACACACACACCTCTCATGAAAACATAGACATTTTCCAGAGAATTTCCTGATGTACTGTTCTTTGAATGTGATGACATTTGTTTATACAGGAAACTAGATTTTTTTCCTTTGGAGATTGTGTCAGAAACACATTTTCCACATTGGTTTTTCTCAGTATGGTATACATGTGTACCACTTACATAGTTAATGTTTGGGAGGCATAGAGATTGATGAAGAATTCCTGATATGTAGTGCTCTTATCGACCTACTTTAAATATTTAATGTTGAGAAAACATCCTCTTTCCTCCCCACTGATTTTTTAAAAATTCTCCTTGCAAAACCATGGAGCAGAAATCAGACTGAAGACAGACACTATAACCTTACCTTGTGTGCCATATTTTGCATGTTTCCCTGTCAACTCAAGATATCACCTGTATATTCCATTCTATTTTCTTTGCCAGTTGAGTTGAGATTCGTATTGGAAGCATGACAGATAATTTATAGCCCCAAAGATGTGGACTGTGTCTGTATGGGGTTACTGAAGTCGCTTTTATTAAATTTATTAAATTTATTAAATTTGGTTTTGTAAAAATATATGAAATATAAAAACAACATTTATGTGTGTGGTGGGGGGGGAGAGAAAGAGAGGAGAGAGAGAGAAAATATATCAAAATTTGCTTTCACCTGTCCTCTTAGTCTAGCGATTATAAATGCTATCATTATTAAGTAGTAATCAATGGTCAGGAGCTCTGTTAGATGCCTTATTTACATAACCTCTGGTTCTCACAACACTCTGCAGGGTAGGTGTTGTTATTACCATAGAAGATGTGAAAAAATCAACAAAGCGAGGATGAGTGATTTATTTAAGCTCACAACCCTAGTACAAAACAGCTGATATTCCAACCTGGGGTCTCCTGACTATAAAACCCAGGCTACGTTCTACTACCCTAAGAGATTTAGCAACATATCCTGGATTTGTTGACAATGATGATTGTCCCTAGTAGATTAAAAAAGAAATCAGAATATTAGCTAAGTACTTCTAAAATAAAATAGTTACTAAGAAGCCTTTATTAAGAGCCAATTGTGTGCCAGGTACTTTTCTGGAGTGATGGGTCACAGAGAGGAGCAAAGCTGACTCTCTGCTCTGAAGAGAGACACCAGGGAGCAATAATTACACAGGCGTATGCTCATCCTGTAAAGGGTGTGTGTACCCAGTGCCGAGAGTGAAAAGAGGGAGAACCCTGAACCTTATGAGGGGTGAGGTGGGGAGGGTATTCCTCAGGCTTCAAGCAAGAGATGGTGCCAGATTTGAGGTCCGCAGAAGTAGTAGGAGGTGATGACTTTCATTATCTCTGTCGAAAGTTGATTTTAGTCTAGAGACCTAACTTTTGTCTGAAATTGTTAACGCTAACCCAGGTCCATTTACCAACCATTCATACCTAGGATTCATCCCTTCTATGTATCAAACTTACCATCATATTCACTTGCCTCTTGCTGCCAAGTATACTACATTGTGGATATTCTGAAGTCATATTTCTGATATCTTAAGCACATATTTTTTCTAAGACCTTGCACAGTTCTTCTCTCTCTTCCATTTAATAAGGGAGAGAAGAACTGTATTCAGATGTTTTTGAAAGAAGGGAGCATGCAGAGAGTTTCACAATGGGAACAAAAGTGTACCATGGCACACTGACAGGAGAATGATCATGGCTAGCTGAGAGATTCATGACAAGATCCATCTCTGTCTCCCTCCCTCTCTTTCTCCGTCTATCCATCACTCACTTCATCCATCCATTCATTCAAACATCCCTTTGTCCATCTAATTCATCTATCCCTCCATCGATCTGTCTACAGACATTTACAGAAGATTTCTTATGTATCAGGTTTCAGGAAACAGCTGGCACATGAACTGGCTCTTATGTCTAGGTAGATTTTAATAGATCATGATGGAGAAGATAAGGAAGATCTGCCAGGCAGAGCTCATGGTTTGAGCAAAGGCATAAAGATGCCTCTCATGCTTGAGAATAATGGCTAAGCCATCTTTCTACAGCCTAGGATATTGATGTAGTAGAAGCAGATGTAGTAGAAGATTAGGTTGAAAGGACAGTAAACCAGATTCTGGAGAGTCATTTCAACGTACAGGGACTTTCCCAGGACTGCATCCAGCCACAAGTTAGCACCTTCGTGTCTTTGGACGATACACATGCTCTCTTCATTCCAGCCCTGTGAAGCACTCTGCCAACAAGACATCTTGACCAGGAGGCACTGGTTGGCATCCATGCAAATACCTATGGAGTGTACTCAGGCCATGCAAACTGAGTGTCATATTTGCTTAAATTAAACATGAAGGGAAAGTTGACCTCAGCTGACCTGTCTTCCAGTCTTATAGTTCCCAGATCCTCTGCTCAGAACTATGAAGTATTGGCCAAGCTGACTCCTCTTTACCCACCACAAGTCTTCCCCAGCTGTGGGCTATTGGTACATTGTTCCATCTCCCTGGGTTGCCTTCCCTTGTTATCTCTGCCTTTTGAAATCCTTCAAACTCAATCCTTCTAGATCAGTATCTAATATCAGTATCCTCTGTTGAGTTATCCTTTATTATTTCAACCACACTTTCCTCCTCTAAATCATTTTTGGAGTACTTGTCATGGAGTAAGAGCAGGGCACTACAGTGGGATATACCTGGTTCCAGTGCCAGCTTTGTACTTGCAACCAGTGTGACCCTGGGCAGTTACTTAACCACTATAAACCTCATCTGTAAAATGAGAGCAATACTATTTACCTCCTAGGGTTGGAGATAATGCACATGCAAAAAGCTAAGCTTAAGATTGTCACATGGTATATGTTCAGAGAATGTTAGCTATTTTGGTGTCTTTCCTTTCTGGCATTAAGTTCTGGGGTCAAGCATTGTGTCTTATTTCTTTTTGTGAGTACCTCGTCAAAGGCTATGTCTGCAAAAGCCTGCCATCATGCCTTGAATATAGCAAATATTTCTTTGAGGAAGAAATTAAATATGATTTTTAAATTGTAGAATTCACCCCCTAAAAAAGAGATTTATGAAAAAAGTGACCTTAGGTTCTGGTTTGCCAGAGACAGTCCAGTAATAACATCTCTCCCCTTTGCTCTAAAAAGTGTTATGATTTGTTGTTGTTGTTGTTGTGTTTTTTTTGAGTTGGTGTCTCACTCTGTCACCCAGACTGGAGTGCTGTGACCGCTCCCGGCCACCGCAGCCTCGACCTGCTGGGGCTCCGGCGATCCTTCCGCCTCAGCCTTCCAAGTAGCTGGAACTATAGGCGCAAGCTACCACACCCGGCTAATTTTTTGATTTGTTGGAGAGATGAAGTCTCACCAAGTTGCCCAGGCGGGTCTCGAACCCGCGGGCTCAGGCAATCCACTCGTCTCGGCCTCCCAAAGTGCTAGGATTACAGGCTGAGCCTCCGAGCCCAGCCTAAGATACAATTTAATATGCACCATAAATTTTTCAGTGCTTAGGATCTTTCTTAAGATCTCAATCCGAGCTTGCTTTAAATGTATATATACACCCATATTTTTAAAAACATAAATATATTCATACTGTTTTGCAAATGAATAATTTTAAACATTGCTATATTGACTTAGTGCAATCTAAATAAGAAACTAACACCATATCTTCCATTTTATTCCACTAAAAACTGTCCCTGTCTAAGGGTCCTATTAGAACAATTTGAGTTTCAAAAGATTCTTTTCTTAGTAAAGCAAATTTCATTTTCCATCACATTTTCAAGCCAATGTAATTCAATCCTTTTTTAATCTCTACAGAGTGTACTATGGGGAGAAATCCTGCCGACCAGGAGCTTTCTAAATGGTGACTGTGGAGAGATGCCAAGGAAACTGAATGGTGCCAAATGTGGAACCCTCAAGTTGCTCTCTAAACCAACAGAAACTCATCGGGAGCTGGATTTCACTGAGGCAGGAAGTATTTCACCTACAAAGATAGAGCACATGTAGAGATTATATTTGGGACCAGGGAATAAAGAAGAAAAATAAAGCTACATTGTATTTGAGGAGACAGTAAAAGGAGAACATTTCCTGAAGAAAAAAACAAAACAAAAACAATGACCTTTGGTGAAGGAAGTAAGAACGCTTAAGCAATAGTTTATAACCATGTCTATTTAAAATGTTTCCCTTATAGGAAATTAACTGCTGAAATTTTGTGGTCCCTTCCACAAGATCAATGCAAGGAAAAGATATGAACGTAGAGAGATCCAGAGTTATTTTGCATTTAAAAAATTATGTGCATTAAAGTAGCCCTGGATCTAAACCACCGCAAATATTTATGGCATACTTAGTATGAACAAGGCACAGGAGGTCAGGAGAATACCAAGAACTCTGAGTTACAGAACAAGTTCTCTAAGAATAAAAATGCCAATTAAGGAGGTGAGTTAAGGGCTCATGGAAAAAGAACTATAATAATGCTGAGCATCCTGTGTACATGCTGAAGGAATATCAGTCATTACTTTTTGGAGACCTCTTCTGTCATTCATAGTCTTAGGACCAAGGAAGAGATGGAACGTCAATAGTGTCTTAAAGGATTGGTAGAAAGTATAGGAAAAAGTGGTAGCGCATGTCTATAGTTCCGGCTACTTGGAAGGCTGAGGCAAAAGGATCGCCAGAGCCCGGCAGGTCAAGGCTGTGGTGGCTGTGAGCGTGCCACTGCCCTCCAGCCTGGGTGACGGAGTAAGACTCCAACTCAAAAAAAAAAAAAAACCCCAAAACAAAAAAGAATTTATAGGAAAAGAAGGGACATTTAAAAAATGCCAGCATTCAAAAAAGGACAGACGTAGAACAGTCCAGAGCCCATCTAAGAGATCTTGAGCAGATCCTTTTAACTGAAGCATAGGGTTTTGTCAAGTAGAAAACTGAAGTAGGTTGGGACTCTAGTCTGAAGAGCCTTGACTACTCAATTAAGACATTTTAAGCCAGGCATGGTAGTGCACGTTGGTAGTTCCAGCTACTGGAAAGGCTGAGACAGAAGGATAGCCTGAGCCCAGCAGGTCGAGGCTGCGGTGGCCATCTGCGTGCCACTGCACTCCAGCCTGGATGACAGAGTGAGACTCCAACTCCAAAAAAAAGATATTTGGACATGATCTTTTTAGGTAATAAAGAATCACAGCTGGTTTCCAGACAGGAAGCAACATAATTAAAGTAAGATTTTTTTAAAAATTTTTTTAAATGTTTTAAAAATTTTTTATTTTTTTTGAGTTGGAGTCTTACTCTGTCACCCAGACTGGAGTGCAGTGGCTGCTCCCGGCCACCGCAGCCTCGACCTGCTGGGCTCCAGCGATCCTTCCGCCTCAGCCTTCCAAGTAGCTGGAACTACAGGCATGTGCTACCACGCCTGGCTAATTTTTTGATTTATTGGAGAGATGAGGTCTCGCCAAGTTGCCCAGGCGGGTCTCGAACCCTCAGGCTCAGACAATCCACTCACCTGAGCCTCCCAAAGCGTGGGATTACAGGCTGAGCCACCGAGCCTGGCAGATTTTATTTAAATTGTTTTTCGGCTGGGCTCGGTGGCTTAGCCTGTAATCCCAGCACTTTGGGAGGCTGAGGCAAGAGGATTGCAAGTGCCCATGGGTTTGAAACCTACCCGGGCAACTTGGCAAGACCTCATCTCTACAATAAATAAATAAAAATTAGCCGGGCGTGGTAGCACGCCCTTGTAGTTCCGGCTACTTGGAAGGCTGAGGTGGATCACAAGAGCCCAGCAGGTCAAGGCTGCGGTGGCTGGGAGTGTGCCACTGCCCTACAGCCTGGGTGACAGAGTGAGACTCCAACTGAAAAAAAAAAATTGTTTTTCATGAAGGAAATTTGCAAAATACAAAAAACCATCAAAAATAATATAATAGCTGGGCGTGGTGGCTCACGCCTGTAATCCCAGCACTTGCGAGACAGAGGCAAGAGGATTGCCTGAGC